>JBAKBP010006326.1:62500-111456 GCA_037953745.1 Lithodes maja
AACATAAGAAACACAAGATAGACAAGTAATTACACGTCAGAGTATCCTTGATATATTATGTTAGATCAATTACTAGTATGGCCATGGGAATATTAACATAGGGCAAAGTGGCTCTTACAAATCTATTATACTGTCAAAGGGGGTTGGCTGCACATGGAAATATGGCGGAATATACTGCATATGAATAACACTAACATCAATTCTCAATGTTAACTCGTAATTATAAATCACAGTAACTGGGTACACAGAAATACTTACGCTATATCTCTCAAGTTCGGATGGTATCGGTTATCTCGGGCACATATTATCCCAACTTCGATAATCTACTTCCGTATACGCTCGTTGTCGTAACAAAAAATATCAACAACGCAACCTACTTCTATATATTTCCGAGAAAATGGTTCAAAGGAGAAGTGTTTTGTGCACACTTCGCTACTTTGCCCTTAGCACTACAAAATCATCGATTCGCTGCCTGGATAAGGTTATTAAAAAATAGGTAATCACACGTTTGCAAGATATGTAATACAGGGTCTGAATGGTTGGACAAGTTATGTGAGGCATCAAGTGACTAGAAGTTAATTTGATTCTTCGTAAAGCTTCCTCCTGGGACATATTGGGGTCACTCATGATTTTCAGTATGTCGCAAGTGTCGTCGACTATAAAGCAAATAGGGAAAAACTGTTATCACTGACGGTAGTCAAACAAAAAAGTCTTTATTTGATTATGGTATTATGGTTACAACTTTTGCAAAAGGACACGGGGGGGGGGGGGGGGGAAAGCAGGGCAGTTATCTATGTTTAATGAGGTTATGAATATTTAACCCGGTCGCCAGGGGAAAGCTTCACAATTTGCAATCTCGGTTACAAACAAGGGGAGGGGATTTACTACCTGGGCATACAACTCTAAGCTTGGAACTCACATGTACTGGGGTTCAGTGTACTTCTCGTAGACGGATTAATAATCTTCTTACACAGGTCAAGGCCTCGTTGATTCTTCTGGAAGGTGTCTCGTAGGCTTCATGTTGCACACTCGTGGGCCGGCCACAACTTATACCGACGTCTGCTTCCCACAGTTGCATAGCAGGGTGTCTCGTCATTCTCCAGGGATTACATCTGCTTGCATCGGACAGTGCTTTCTCACGATGAGGGTTCGACTTGCTCGGGTCGACTTCTGCATCACCTGTTGCATGGCCAGAGCTGCTCTACATCCTAGGGGTTATCCATCTCATTCAGGCTACGTACTTCATCGTAGTCTCTCCACTCTCTTAATATTGTAGGTAGGTTTGCCTTCCACTTCTTCTCCAGTTGCATGAAGTAGGCATCAGGGAATGGGGTAATCAGACTTTGCAGGTCTTGCAACTCTTCTTAAAGAGTTGAGTCAGCAACAGCAGCTATATTTTGCACTATTGGAACTCGGCTTCAGGCTCGTGGTCAGGGGTTGTAGGGGATTGTGGCGATAGTGGCAGGGAAGCAGGGAGAGGGGGTTGCTGTAATTGCAGGCGAGGAGAGGACTGAGAGGGTGGTTGGCTTTTAGGGCACAAAGTGAATACAGACTCATAATGGGGATTTCTGGGCTTCTTGCTTCTGGGTTCTCGGGAGCCAATCCCCTGGGACCTGCCTTTCTGTGCTTGTCCTAGGCCATTTACCTGCTTAGTTTTTCCTCTGTTCATCTGGGGATTGCATTAACCTGTGATGTATGCAGTGGGTAAGCCCTGTGGCTAGCTGGGTAGGTTTGGTGGGTAGCATGGGCGGCAACAGAGGACAGGGCCTGAAGGGGTGGGGATACTTTTTGTGTGTACTGAATATGTTGGCTATGATGTCTGCATACAGTATACTCAATTGATGGAGGTGTTGAGACGAATTGTGTGGAGGGCCGCTGGATTGCCCTTATTCCTGGTGCCCCCACGAAGGGAGGTGGTGTCGTGGATGGTGTGGCGATTGCTGTTGCCGATTGATCTTTTCATCTTCCTTTCCAACAGCATATTAGCCATATATCTGTATGTCTTTTTCAATGTGCATGAAGAAGACAAAAGGCAGGCTGCCTGTAATGAGAGTCTCCCCAAAAGCTAAAGGAGTGACAGAGTCATATTCAAGGCACGTTGGGGTCAAAATGCTTGGACACACATAGCTTAGAGCAGTCTAAGTCATAGGATAAAGGAAAGATTGATTGAGAGAGAGAGTTCAGAATTCATTGTTGAGTAGAAGCAAGACTGAGAATATTTATTACATTTTGGGGTTTGAGAGCTTGACAGAATAGGGGTGGGATTGTGTTAAAAGGCAGGTACTTCCTCCCACTCACTGTAAGGGAGGAGGTATGCACTGAGATCTCTCTGAAGTACACTGATTGTTGTATTACCAATAGAAAAGTGAAAGAGATATGACATTTTGGCATGTAAAAAGAGATTGTACCCCTGTACAGAGCAAGAAGCTGTGCAAAGGTAAAGAACACAGCGATTGTTGAACACACCCAACCTCTGGGAAGTTGTCTTAGCAAGAGTGGTGATATGGTCTTTCCAGTAAAGGTTCAAACAAAAAGAGACACTAAGGAAAGTGAGAGAAGATGAAGAATGAAGGAAGGATTAGTGTATTATTAACTCGAGAAGCGCGATAAGCCTTACGGAAGTGTCTCAATGGCAAACACGATAGGCCTCATAAAGGCCATGAAAAGACCCTTCTAAAATGCCCAGGGGCTCTCAAAACAAATGAATATGGGATTCGGTGAGATAATTCCTCTTTAGTGCCTCTTAACACTTATCCACATGTGTCCCCCCCCCCCCCTTCCCCTCTTCCCCTTTATTTGCTTTATATGGAAAATACAAAAAAATCTGTCAGAATCAAAGGGTAGAAATTATGCGTCCTGGCCACTTTTCGCGTTCTGCAGGTTAAAGAATGAAGGATAGTCGTGTGGAAGATTGTGATGGGTTGACAGAGGAGAAATTGAGTTTCGTAAGCATTGAAAGTAACAAGATTTTCTCTGCCCAAACAGAAATATTTGAAAGACTAGAGGATAGCCGTGCCATGGCCTCATCACATGAGTTTTAGAATGACCTTGAGGAAGGAGGCTGTGGAAAACTAGTTGTATAATGTAAGGTAGAGTCATCAGCATATGAGCGGAGAGGGCCAGAGGTACAGTTGAGAAGATCATCAATGCAAATTAGAAATAGGGCTAGTGATAGGATAGAACCATGAGGAACACCGGAGTTGATATATAAATGTATGTAAGTGTACATATTCATGTGTCGATATATGTGTGTAGATGTTTCCATGTGAGATTTACAGCTTGCACGATATATTTATGCATGAACGTATGCGATTATGTAATTATCCACGTATGTACATATTATATATGGAGGTATATGTTTATGTATGTATGTGTTGTGTGAAACTCCTTTTAGAAATTCGGTGGGACCTTTTCTATTGCACTAGACAAATCGAAGGCCTTCGATAGAGTCTGGCACAAATCTTTATTTTCTAAACTACCCTCCTTCGGTTTCTATCCCTCTATCTGCGCCTTTGTCTCCAATTTCCTTTCCGGCCGTTCCATAGCTGCGGTTGTGGACGGCCATCGCTCACTTCCTCATCCTATCAACTCCGGTGTTCCTCAGGGCACTGTCCTATCTCCCATTCTCTTTCTAATTTTCATGAATGATCTTCTCAACTGTACCTCCAGTCCCATCAATTCATACGCAGACAATTCTACCTTACACTACTTAATTAGTTTTCCTGAACGCCCCAGCCAGCAATCCTTCAACTACAAATGTAATGAAGCCATGCAACACTCATCTTCTGATCTAACTACTATTTCCAATTGGGTCAGAGAAAAGCTTGATACCTTTAATGCTTCCAAAACCCAATGTCTTCATCTTACTACCTGTTCGGAACTTGTGGACTATCCCTTACACTTCAACAATACAAAAATCAATCCTTCATCTTCTCTCAAAATTCTCGGTGTCTCCTTTTCTTCTGCTCTCACTTGGAAGGACCACATTACCAGTCTTGCTTAGGCAGCCTCCCAGAAGCTGGGTGTGCTCAACCGCCTCAAATTTTGTTTTGCCCCTGCACAGCTTCTGGCTCTGTACAGGGGTACAGTGCGTCCTTGTATTGAGTATTGTTCAAATGTGTGGGGAGGATTCTCTCAAACTGCACTCCTAGACAAAGTAGAAAGGAAAGCCTTTTGTATCATTAACTCCCATCCACTCACCAACTCTCTGCAATCTCTCTCTTCGCCGCAGTGTTGCATCTCTCTCGCTATTCTATCGCTACTACAATAATCAGTATTCTTCAGAGCTTTCCCAGTGTATACCACCTCCTCTACGTAGGGTACGTAGTACCCGTCTTGCAACACAATCCTTAATTCTTCACATATGCCTTGTGGTGCAATAACATTACTTTATAAAGGAGATATAAGGAATATTGCGTAATTTTTCCCCGCCATTGTCCCGTGCAGGCCTCATCATACTCACTCATGCGTGCCCGGCTGTTGTGCCTATAGGCACCATATTTTCAACTACCATCCAAAACCACATATTTCTTTGGCAGACATACAGTATGTATAATGTCCGATGTGAAATTGATTTCCAACACGATGAGGTTTTCATTCAGTTTAGAAATGCTCAAATTTTCTGCCATTCCTTCACAAGATGTGTGGGTCTAGGGATCTAGCATTCAATAAATTAAGAATAAATTAACTGTTCTGTTTAACTTCATTAACTAAGACAACAAGAAAAGAGGATTGCTAGTAATGCACTTCAGCGAGTGGAAAACTATGGCTATAGAAGCTGTGAAAGAAAGAATACACATGTTAAAACGAAGACATCCATATAACAGATAATCTAAAAAGTGTGCTGATGGATGAACTTGCTGCTAGTGAACTTGAAAGATTACAGGATAAATGTTTAATTATAATAGTAGATAAAGAAAATGAAATCTATGCCATGACATGCAAATAGTTTTACCTAAAAATGGCATTCAATGAAATTGAAATTATTGGTGATAGTAACCTGAGGAGTGCGGAAATGAGGTGTTTAAAAGTGCTGCATATTCTGACAAAATTGGCTATATATCCCATATAAAGCTTTATTCTTCTCCATGTGTGTATATTTCAATTATATGATGAACATATGAACATTGAATAGTGAT
Source organism: Lithodes maja (assembly GCA_037953745.1). Lineage (NCBI taxonomy): Eukaryota > Metazoa > Arthropoda > Malacostraca > Decapoda > Lithodidae > Lithodes > Lithodes maja. Next base: position 67,639 of record JBAKBP010006326.1, read on the forward strand.
AAAAGAAGTTGGAACAGCAACTGGGTGGTGGAAAACATATATTTTCGCCGGGCAGTCGCAATCTGGGGTGGTCGGGCGAGAGATCTCTGGCTGCCAGGTCTCTATGTGACTCCCCCATCTCCGAGCCCGCCTGACGATAATTGGCGAGGAAATAACCGATAAATGAGGGAAGTAAGAGGAAAAATAGCCGAAAATTGAGGAAGGGAGAAGAGGGGGAAAAAAGTGTGGAAGGAGGGGGCACACATGTGGAGGAGTGGTAGAAAGTACTAGAGGAAAATTATTTAATTTAATCACAATTTTGCTTTGTTTTGATTTCCCGTGGGTGCTTTGAAATTTTTTTTTCATGTTTTTTTCATGAGGCCTATCACGTACGCTATGCAGAAACATCCGTAAGGCTTATCCTTCATGCCGGGTTTATAATAACACCTATATTAAATTAAGACGGATTCAAATAAACTTTACTATTTGAAATGCCATATTGACTTTCTTATTTCTGCCAACATCACAATACCAACTAAAGGGCAGACCTTTCCTAGGAGAATCACATGCTTTCATTAATTTCATGGTTTTAACACTAATGCTGTGGGCATATTTCTGCCTTTTTCCACTATATTAAGGCTCATTCAGACACTCCTGAATGTTTAAACAAGTGTCTCAATGAAATTAAATGTATTCAGCCAAATACTAGACGAAAATCGCTTCAAAATTACGCCAGAACAAGCTTCGTAGCGCGCAGGATTCACCCACAGCACCACCATAGGCATCGACAAATACTCGCTAATCATGAGCAATGTCACGCTACATTTGCCTTTGGCAGTGCTACATTGTCTCGTGAGATGTGAGGCCTGAGTCTCCGTGCCCCAGCAGCTGCGCTGGAGAGCAGAGGGGAGCCTCCCGCGCTCCCGCTCTCTTACACTCGTCCCCACAAACTTTAACCCGGGATGGCGCCGAGACTCTTAAGAGGTTTTACTGGGCAAAGGCGACGGGATCCAAGGCCTAAAAACAGCCTTTTAAAAGACCCCAGTGGCACTCAAAACAAAAGAATATGTGATTAAGTGAGATATTTCCCCTCCATACCTCCTATCACTCATGTGTCCAACTTCCCCCCCCCCTTCAATTATCACCTATTTCTCCTCTTATTCCATTGTTTATCGGTTTATTTTCCGCGCAAATATCCCCCATCCGGTTTCAAAGTTGAAAGGGAGACTTATAGATATCGTGGCAAGAGAGAGACTTCACTAACAAGACATCACTGTCGATCAATAAGTGAGAGGGGGAGGGTGTGTTCTGCGTCGGCTCTCGTCTCATGAATGAACCGGTCAGCAATATTTTGTCTTTTTCACCCCTCAAATACTATTCCCACTTGTTTTATTGCTGGTACATGTTAATATCTTCATATTAAACATAAAATAGGCTCATATGAATAAGTAATAACGATATTTATCAGATGATGATGATTTTTGTTTGGAATGTATCAAAATATCCTCGCCTGGCGGGCACTTTCAAATACCATAGGTTCGCCGTTTAAAGGTTAAGAGCCTGAATATTACCTAATAATGCCAGGAAGTTCCAGAATATCTCCTGCAGCCAATGGGTTAAGAAATATGTTGACAATAATTTAGTGGATTCCGAAATTTCACAAAAATACAATCAAATTCATGTATATTGTTTCTTCTTCCGTTTCCAGTACCAAGCTTAGAGCTAATTTGATAAGTAAATAAATAAAAGTTGACAATGAAAAGACGAAAGAAATATTCCATTATAGTTGAACAGTTCATTGGCACGAGTAGTTGGTGGGTGGTTGAAAATAACCAACCAATACTTAACTTCGTTAATCAAATACATGAGAATAAAATACGAATCTAATAATATTACTACAATTGAAATGAAAATCGTACTGGATAGATGAGCAATAGCTACTGGATACCATTATCTATTGCCCATCTATCCAGTGCGATTGTTATTTCAATTGTAGTAATTAGATTCGTATATAACATGTTGTCAACCTTCATAAAGGCTAATATTTTTAATGCAAGATAGGTTATTTGATTGTTATTTTATTCTTATATAATTATGTATAACCAATGTACGTGGACCATTCTGACTCGTATCACTAAGTCTATATTTTGATATATATTCTTTTCACTACACATGTGATTTAATTGATCGTTCCTTTTATCCCCTTCCCTACCATATATTTTAATTTAACAATTTAAGTTCTAATAATTCGTAACCTTTGTATTTAATAAGCTTACATAGATATTTGTTTTTAATATATGATTTTCTGTGTGTTCCCTTTAGGCTCTGATGATTAAACATGACTCGATTTGAGATGATAGCTAAAATAAAGAAATGCAGATATGTTTCACATCTACACTGGTGTTATTATTCCATATTTTCCGGCACTTTCCAAGCTCCAAATCAATTGCCGAGATATATATATATATATATATATATATATATATATATATATATATACCGGTATATATATATATATATATATATATATATATATATATATATATATATATAACATAACCCACTTATAATTATTATTATAATTATTATTGTTATTTTAGAAAGTTAATGAGGGCCATCCACAACCGCAGATGTGGAATGTCCGTAGAGAAAATTTGACATAGAGGCACATATAGAAGGATAGAAGCCAAAATATGGTAGTTTGGAAAGTTATTTGTGCCAGACTCTATTGACAGATTTGTATATGCTTAGCACAACAGAAAAACTCATATCAAAGTCCCGAAGGGAGGATGACCAAGAGTTAGTAGGGTAGGAAAGTAGATAACCAGATAACGAGATACTGGCGACCTGAAAGAAGGTTATAGGAAGTCAGATGCTTAATACAATTTGAATTAAGAATAGATTTGAACACTTTGGAGATAAAAGATGTGAGGGCAATTGAACGATAGTTGGAGGGTTGAGATTGGTCACCCTCCTTTGAAACAGGTTGACTGAGAGCAAACTTCCAGCAAGAGGGAAAGGTGTTGGATGAAAGACAAAGGAGGAAGAGTTTACCTAGACAAAGAGTGACCACAGAAGCACATTTTATTTATTTCAAGAGGAGGGACAGGATCTGGCCCATACACTCTCTTAGTATTAACACACAAAGAGCGGGTGGTAGGGTATTTTACACTGTGCCGCCCAGCGTTTTTTTTTTACCCTAAATAGGGTTGTTTCCGTGCTCATTTTCATGCATAAACAAGATCCAGAGCGTAAAACAAGTATCTATCCCTGAAAGGGCGTAAACAGAGCTTTCCAATGACATCCGAACCATCCTTGTACGACCACTGGTTCTCTTGCAACGATCGTGCAACACGAGTGCAAAAAACCTAAAATAATGTAATTTTCGTACATAATTCCCTGTGTAGCGAGTGAGAGGAGGGGGAGAAAAGTAGAATACAGTTCAGTACGTCCACGGTGGTCGTGGGGAGCGGTCATAAGGTTACTACGCTCGTCCCACCGCTCAGCTCTCTCTCTCAGCAACATTACGTGCTGAAAATGGCACTCGACAGCTGTCGTGCACCGCCACATAGTCCAAATTTATTTCACTCGACATATGTTGTGCGCCGCCAGTTAAGGGTTAAACCCAGAAAGGGCAGAAAGTGCATACTTTGAAGAGATTAATCACACTAGGCATAAGTAAGTAAGCGGGTGATGGAGAAGGAGGATCAGTACAAGAATCATTGAAGGTTGAGTTTCAAGTGAATGTTTGAGCAAAGAGTTGAGCTTTGTCAGAGGAAGAAGTGATGGTGGTGCCGTCTGAGCGGAAAAGAGGAAGGAAGACAAGGGAAGCAAAGTTATAGGATAGGATTCTGGCTAGATGCCGGAAAGCTTGGGAAGAGCTAGAATTTGAAAGTTCATTACATATACTATTGATGATTTTTTTTTTGGCAAGTCGAAGAACAGATTTGGCAGTGGTGATGGGCTGGTCTATCAGAGTGAGAACTGAGCGATCTCTGCCATACCCATAGCTTACTCAGACTGTTCCTTTTACTTATATATTTTCTAGATCTCAAGTCTCTTCCGTGGATTGACCTCCCAATCTACCATGATTGGAAGCCAAAGCGTCACATTTTTCCTTTGCCCCTCAACTTTCTCTTCATAATTGCTGAGAGGTACAGGGCCCTGGGTGGGGCTTTGGTTTCCCGGGCGTTTCCGCACCCTCCTTAGCTCCCCGCCATGGAGTGGCTTCGGTCACCCAGGCTTTATTGTGGTCGGCAGGGAGGGTTCTTTGGGGGCGCTCGATTATGGCCTTGGCCTTATTCGGGGCCTTGGGGCTGTTCGGCCAGGCAGTTTGAGGAACAACAACAACAAAAACAACAGATTTGGCACTATTCCGGCCAGAAACATAAAGAGTTCTAGAGTCTGGAGTTTGAAGGCACCGCTACTCTCTGTACTTTCAGGCTTTAAGTATCAAAAGGATAGTTTAAGGCTAATTGATGTTCATCTTATATATACCAAAGATAAATAATAACAAAGAAAAGTAACTTTGTAACAGTTAACTTTGTTGGCGAGTGTACATATAAAGAGAAACGCTGTATAAACACAGTTAATATATCTGTACAGAGTATGTAAAACCATTAACATGTAAAACCAAAAAAGAACAAAGCCCTGAGAAACTAGGCCACAGCAATGAGTTGGGGACACACACAACTAAAAAGAGAATAACCAATCAGTGTCATATACCACGCTAACAAACACCACCTTCATAGTCTCTCTCTCAGTCTCTCATTCTCACACTCTCTCTCTCTCTCTCTCTCTCTCTCTCTCTCTCGTATGTTTTTCTTATTCGTTTTATAAACATAGGTGTCCATAGTTTGAGGAGCACTGTATATACAAACAACAATTGTAGATTTTACCAGCTAAAGGTATACCATATTGCTGATATGAAGTAATCAAAAGCTGACTTCTTTGGACACAAAATAACATATAGAAATTATGTATTAAACACAAATATCATTGAAGGTAGTTTTCATATTATGGTGAATTGTTATGTCTAAAACAGGAGTTAGCTGCCAATATTTTCTGCTGTGTCTTAGAAGTAGTCTTCATATTCTATAATCTTACTGCTTTTGCAGTGTAGGTTTTCTGATGTGTACTGGTTCTTGACTGAGGTATCTCCACCTGTCAGTCACTGGCCACGACGGATCTCGTGCTGTGTACTGAATGCCGTCAGGGAATACTTAGTCGTTCTAGGTGAGCTGCTTGCTGTATCTGTGCCTTGTGCATCACAGTGAGAGACGATACTTTTCCCCGGTGCTCTAGTGAGTCAAGGTACTGCATAGGTTGACCCAACTGCCTTGTATCAGTGATTAAATGCTCAGTACGCCTTTGCACTTTGTCGAGACAGTTAAGGTAGGTGCGGGGGTAGACATCCATGTGAGAGGCAAGTACTCTAACTGGGAGCATACTTATGCTTTATAGAGTGTCATTTGCCCTTCAGCTACCAGAAGGTGCTTCATTCGCCTCATCGCAGTGATTTGTTTAATACCTTGTGAGCCATCTCCTTCACATGTTGTTCAAAGTTCAGCTGGCTATCAAAGTTGACTTCCAGTAAATTGAGATGGTCATTTCCAAATTTCAGAAGGCCTTCAAAATTGGGAGCATCATTGGGGGAACGTGAGACTATTGCCTGTGTGTTTTATGAACGCGGTCTCTCTCTCGCTCTTGTAAATCCTTTAACTCGTAGGTGTCTTAGATTTTCTTCTTCAATCTTTTGGAATGGGCTTCCTCGAGATTCTATAGACTGCACCACCGTTGATTCCATTGAACATTACATATCAAACACCTTGCCTTAGGCTAAATCCACAACTGACTGCATTTGCAATTGCAAATTAATAATTTTGTTCTCCCTTTTCCTCAGATACATTGAGGAGCGTTGTGTGTATTAATTATCCCCTACTTACATTTTCTTACCTTGCCATGGACATTGGTACAAGGGCAGTACTGTCCTTTCCAATTGTCCCTTACACACTCTAAACAACTGTTGAATACTCTGAGCAGAAGTGATTTAGAGGGCAAGCAACCTAGAAAGGTAACTATATATATGCTGTTGTTTGACTTCCTTTGTAATCCTTTGCTGTCTGTCTGTCTGTCTGTCTGTCTGTTTTTATTCTAATGGGGGTTCGATCCCACGCACCGGCAGGGGAGATTTATCTTCCGATTCGCTCACACACACACACACATACACACAAACACAGTATAATCACGGCAGCTGGGTACAAGAAGTCACTGTTCTTTGAGTGCTGGCTCTGGCAGTGGGGGTTCAATTCCACGCCGGCAGGGGATGTTTCTTTAAAGAAATAGAAACACAAAAACAAAATAATAAAAATACCCTACCCTGGCCGTAAAGGCTAGGTCTTAACGGACTAGTCTATAGCGACCACAAAGTCTCCTGCCCACGTCCTACTCTCCCGGGGGTATGTAGGCCCCCTTGTTAGCAGCAAAGATCAGTCTGTTGGTCACTTCAGATAAGGTCTAGGATAAGTACAGGATAAGGAACTGTGTATTTTCAGCCTCATTTACGTGTATCAAGAGCGCCTGCATACCCCCGGGGTAATAGGACGTAGGCAGGATACTATGTGGTCCCCAGAGACTGGTATGGTCCGTTCTGACCTAGGCTTCACGGCCAGTGAAGTTTCTTTTTTCTTTTTTAGAAAAATCTTTCCTGCCTGCGTGTGGAATCGAGCCCCCACCACCAGAGGCCGCAGCATTCCAAGTACATATTCTTAGTGCCCTCAGCTGCTGTGACAGTACTGTGTTTGTATGAGAGAGTCAGAATGTGCTGCAAGTTAGTGGGTTTTGTTTGTGAGAGAGAGAGAGAGAGAGAGAGAGAGAGAGAGAGAGAGAGAGAGAGAGAGAGAGAGAGAGAGAGAGAGAGAGAGAGAGAGAGAGAGAGAGAGAGAGAGAGAGAGAGAGAGAGAGAGACTACCAATCATATCAACATTATTTAAGTTAACCCCTAACGAACTTCAAAGAAAATCTTATACCGTGCCAAAGAAAACAGGTTCCCAGTATATCAAGGTCTATTTCCGGTAAATTTCACTTGCTGTCACGTTTACTGTATGGTCTGCACTCTTTGTTTTGGAAACAATAACATAAATAATAATATAATTATTATTATTGGTATTATTGTTATTAGTAGTAGTAGTATTTTATTTGTATTTAAGTCTCTTACAGTAATATACAGTATATAATGTACGTGCATGTATGTTCATGGCTCTCTCTCTCTCTCTCTCTCTCTCTGTGTGTTTGTGTTGTTTGTTGTTTGTATATATTTCCTAAACCAACAAATATGAAAAGACAAATAGTATACATTCTTTTATATTTCCAACAATAATATGACAGAGTCATAAATCCCACGTACACTGACATCAAATAAAGTGCCATATTTCAATAAAAATAATAAATATGTACATGCATTTTAAAGTTGCTTCATGTTGTATTAGCTATACGGGACACAAAACATTTATATGGTTGATCTGGCAAACCCATTATGACGTCATCAATAGACATGATTTGATAGCTAATCTTAAAGATGCAGCATTCATGGATCCGGAAAAAGCCTATGACAAAGAAGATTGGGAGGGTCTGTGGGATGTGTTAGCAGTATATGGTGTGGAAGGAAAGTTGCTAATGACGGTAAAATCTTTCTATAGGAATGCAATGGCAAATGTGAAGCTAGGATATAAGTTACGTGAGAGTGTTGAGGTCAATGTAGGAGTAAGGCAGGGATGTGTCATGTCATCTTGGTTGTTCAATATATACATGGATGCAATGATTAGAGAATGTAGGGCGGGATCAATGGGTCTAGGAGCTAAGCTGGAATCGGAGGGAAGAGAACGGAAGATCTTAACATGCCTATACAGTATGCGGACGATGTAGTCCTGTTGGCGGAAACTGTGGAAGAACTTCAGAGAGTGGTCACAAACTTTGACAGGGTATGCGAAAAGAGAAAGTTAAAGGTCAATGTAGGGAAATGTAAAGTAATGGTGTTGGAGAGAAGAATGCATGAAACCATAGATGTTAAGGCAAAATATAGAATTAAGAAAGAACATGAACAGAGTTGTAAACTAATAATGAGAAATGAAGTACTGGAAGAGGTTGAAAGTTTCAAGTACTTGGGAGCTGTACTATGCAAATATGGTAACATGGAGAATGAGCTAAAAGAGAGAACAATGCAAGGGAGAAAGGTAATTGGAGAACTTGATAGTATTCTGAAAGGAAGAATGGTTAGTCAAAAAGTGAAAAAGTAACCGAGAAACAGTGTGCTGCTCCCAACACTCTCGTATGGACGTGAGACATGGACAGCAAGTGACGAGGACCTCTCCAAACCGAGAGCTGTGGAGATGAGCTTTTTCAGAATGGCAGCTGGCGTGAATAGGCTAGATGGGCCAAGTAATAGGGAAGTGTACGAGTCCTTTGGAATGGATGATCAAGCTTTGGGCATTGAATGTGGAGTGGTTGAGTGGATAACGAGAAGTACTTTGAGGTGGTATGGTCATGTTCAGAGAATGGATGAAGACAGAATGCCAAGCAAGATATATTGGAGTCAGGTGAGTGGAGCAGCTAGTAGTGGAAGACCACCTATGGTATGGGAAAACAGTGGAAATATACATTGAGGAAAAACTTCCACGTAGTGGAAGAGGAATTGTGGCACGGGCAAAGGAAGCATGTCTTGACAAAGTAGCCTGGAGACGTTTCTGTCATGGCCATCCTTTAGCGGGTGTTTCCCAGGGGGAAATGAGGCGTCGGAGATGATGATGATGATGATAAAGATATTCACAGTTATTTATATACCAGTAACTGGGAACCTATATATTCTTTAGTCATTCATATTACTATGATTCCATATCTTACGTGGAACTTTGAAGATTATAGTTTTGTCAATTATTATAGATACTTAATTTTCTAAGGACTCTTGGCTTCTTACACCATCAATAGAGATTGCTTTACTGTTGTTAATGCACAATAATTTATCAATTTTAATTGACCTAACTGTTCAATATAAGAGGGTTAGTTTATTATATTGTGTACTTTGTAATCACATCGCGCTTTATCAATGTACATAAGGCAATAAAGAGTGATATTGGAAGCCTTTGGGTTAAAATTGTACTTGCAAGTATCAAACTTTTGGTAAAGTGTATATTACAATTATTGTAATCAATCAAAAACACAAACATATTAAATCTAAAGAAAAACATAATTATATATAATATGTATATAAACATAGATATAAATAAATAAATACATGAATAAATAAATAAATAAATATTTAAGTAACAAAAACAAAAATAATAATGTTATATATACTGTATATATATACTGTATAATATATATATATATATATATATATATATATATATATATATATATATATATATATATATATATATATATATATATATATACATATATATATACACACAGTATATACAGTATAATATACTGTAGATGTTGTAGAACATCGACTAAATAAAAATAGAGTGGACAAGAGTAAAATCAAACTATCTGTTGGTAAACTCAGCAACAACTACAAAGTCTAGCAACTGCACAACAGAAAAGGGTCTCTCTCTCTCTCTCTCTCTCTCTCTCTCTCTCTCTCTCTCTCTCTCTCTCTCTCTCTCTCTGCTGCCTGAAAGTTGGAGTCAAAGAAAACGAAGAGAAAGGTTTTACTGCATTGTGTAACGGGCTGCTCTGATGGATGGATGGTTGGTTGGATGGATGGTAGGATGGCTGGATATTAGGTTGTATGGATGGTTGACGTGTGGAGGGTTATAGTAAAAGATTGGTTGGTGTGGATGGTCAGTAGATGAGTATGGTTTGTTGGTGGGGATGGTCATTTGGTAAGTTAGTTGTGGATGGTTCGTTGGTGTGGATGGTTGGCTGGTGTGGATGGTCTGTTGGTGTGGATGGTTGGTTGGTGTGGATGGTTAGTTGATGTAGATGGGCTGTTGGTGTGGATTGTTTGTTGGTGTGGATGATTGGTTGGTGTGAATGGTCGGTTGGTGTGGATGGTTGGTTGGTGTGGTTAGTCTGTTGGTGTGGATGGTTGGTTGTTGTGGATGGTCTGTTGGTGTGGATGGTCTGTTGGTGTGTGGCTGGTTGGTGTGGATGGTCGGTTGGTGTGGATGGTCGGTTGGTGTGGGTGGTTTGTTGGTGTGGATGGTTGGTGTGGTTAGACTGTTGGTGTGGATGGTTGGTTGGTTTGGATGGTTGGTTGGTGTGGATGGTCTGTTGGTGTGGATGGTTGGTTGGTGTGGATGGTTGGTTGGTGTGGATGGTCTGTTGTTGTTCCCTAAGCTGCCTGGCCGAACAGCCCCGAGTCCCTGAGGAAGGCCGTGGCCGCGATCGGGCTTTCCCACAGAGCTCTCATTGAGTGTAGATTGTGTTGTTGGCGTAAGTGGTTTTGTGAAATGCAGTCTTCTATGATGTGTTTGATGGTATCGGGTGCTGTGTTACATCCTGGGTATGTGTCGACGACGGAGTCATCCAGTCTCTTCTGATAGCTCAGAAGAGATGGATGGTGTCCGCATCTCAGCCTGGCCAGGTGGACTCTGTCCTCGCGAGGAAGGGAGGATAATGGATTTCGGGAGGTCGTGCTTGCAGCTGCATGTTGTCTATGAGTGAGTGGATGGATCGGCGAGAGATATGAGTATGGATGTGCTTCTGGAAGTTGGTTTGGGGTGGGCAGGGAAGGAGAGTGGACAGTATTTGTGTGTGATACTGTGTGCTGGGTGTTGTTTTGATATTTCTTGGTGTCTGTGGGTGTGTTGCCATGTAGTGTAGTGGGTGGTTTTGGCTGCTGCCAGAAATTGGGTGCCTCTCATATCCAGATGGTCTTTGACTTTGAGGATTTGGGTTTCTTGATGTAGGTGATCTTTGGGTGTAGTAGCTGTAATGATTTTTAGGGTTTTGTTTTGAATAGTCTGTAAGGTCTTGTGATGTGTTTCAGCTAGTTTAGAAGCCCAGGCTGGGCTTGTGTATTCCATCACTGATCTTATGTATTGTTTATAAACTGTGGTGGTGGTTTCTTTGTTGTGTCCAAATTTTGTGTGAACAAGTGACCTGAGGGCGTTAAGTCTGGGTGTCAGTTTCTTTTTCGTGTTTGTGATGTGCTGGTTGAATGTCATATGAGTATCACATGTTACTCCTAGGATTTTGGGTGAGTGTGTATGTGTTAGGGGTGTGTTGTTTATGGTGAGTCGAGGGATGTAAACGTGTTCTCCTGTCCAGCTTGTGAGCAGGGTTGCGGTGGAATTGGCTGGGGCTAGATTAAGTCTGTTTGTAGTGCACCAACCATGTAGTGTGTTGAGATAGGGTTGAAGGAGATCTGTTGCTGTGTTTGGGTCATGGTGTGTGCATGTGAGTGTTATGTCGTCTGCATAGGAGGCTAAGTTTATTTGGGGTGTATTGGGTATATTTATGTCGTGCATATTGGAGAGTGCGGGCGATAGGAAGGATCCTTGTGGGACTCCGTTTGGAAAGTTTCTGATTCTAGATGACTGACCGACAAAAGATACGTGTGCACATCTGCCTGCTAGGAAGTTGGCCAGCCGCCTTTTGGTGTTGTTGTGCATGTTTGTGTTGTAGATTTTGTTTGTTAGGTTGTGGCGGAGGATGGCATCGAAGGCTTTACTAATGTCGAGTGTGGCTAGTAGTGATCTGTGTGGTGGTCTAGCCGAGTTGATGCCGTCAAAAGCTCTTTGTGTAAGGTCTGTGAGAAGAGTGTTTGTGGAGTGCAGTGGCCTGAAGCCATGTTGTGTTGGAGCTAGGGGTAGGTCGGGTGTAATTAGTTGTAGTACAAGGCGTTCGATCCATGACTTTGGAGGGGGTGCAAAGGAGTGTGAGGAGGGTCTGTTGGTGTGGATGGTCTGTTGGTGTGGATGGTTGGTTGGTGTGGATGGTTGGTTGGTGTGGATGGTTGGTTGGTGTGGATGGTTTGTTGGTGTGGATGGTTTGTTGGTGTGGTTAGTCTGATGGTGTGGATGGTTGGTTGGTGTGGATGGTTGGTTGTTGTGGATGCTTGGTTGTTGTGGATGGTTTGTTGGTGTGGATGGTTTGTTGTTGATGGTTAGTTGGTGTGGATGGTTGGTTGGTGTGGTTAGTCTTGGTGTGGATGGTTGGTTGGTGTGGATAGTTGGTTGGTGTGGATAGTTGGTTGGTGTGGATGGTTGGTTAGTGCAGATTGTTGGTTGGTGTACTAGGTTGGTTGATGTGGATGTTTTGTTTGTGTACAAGGTTGGTTGATGTGGATGGTTGGTTGACGTGGATGGTTGATTTGTGTACAAGGATGGTTGATGTGGATGGATTATTGGTTGATGTTGGCAATATGGTTAGTGTGGATGGTTAATTGATGTGTACAGTTGGTATGGATAGTTTGCTGGTATGGATGGTTAAGTATTGCAAGGTCAAATTGTTGGACTAGATAAGTTAACAAACGGTATGGATAGGTTATAGGATACTGATGAATGGCTAGTTATTATGGATAACTAATTTAAAGTAGATGCATGGTTGGTGAGGATAGGTGGATAACATGGATAGATAAAGACGACTAGATGGATGAATATTATTTTATTTTTTTAATAACGAATGGATAGACGGAGGAAAAATAGATGCATGGATTGTCAAAGTGATAGAAAGATTGATTGATATGGAAGAATGTAAAGACGACTGAGTGGACGGATGGAAGCTTACGAATTACTATATAGACATATGGATGGAAATAGACAGATGGATGGTATTCAATCGACGAATACAAAGTTTACGAATGGGTAGAAATGGATGAATTAATAGACGAACGAAAAGATAGCATGGTTACATGAATTAGCAAAAATATGAGTCGGATGGATAAATGGGTATTTGATGGATAAATAGATGGCCTGAATGGAGACAACAATAATAAGAACGTCAGTATTTTCCCGGGAAATCCTAAATTGTTGCTTCCGTAATCCAGAGAGCGGGGGAAGGAGATTACCAGAGAAGGATTGAAATTTCATATGATAATCGACGGTGGAGCTATATTGGGAGATAATTGGTTCGTGTTGTTGTTGTTGGTGAAGCAGTTGTTGGGTGTAATATTGTTCTTGTTGGTTTGTATTGATTTTGTTTATTTTAATTTTTTGGTGGGCTCTATTTGTGTTGCTGTTGGGTTATATTATTGTTGTTGGGATGTATTATTGTATTATTGGTATTTGGTTGTAGTGATGTAGTAAGATTACATTTATGCTTATTGGGTATGTATGCTTGCTGTTAATTTCATTATTGGGTTGTATTATTGTTGTAATTGATGATGTTATTTTATTTTATTGTTCATGTTATTGATATATTTTAGTGCATTGTATTAGTGTATTGTTGTTATTGGGTTGAAATGTTATTATTGTTGACGTTGTTATTGGGTTGAATTGTGGTTGCCAGTCATGTTATTATTGGGTTCAATTGTAATTATTGACACTGTTACTAGGTCGACATATTGTTGTTGATGATGATGTTATTGGGTTGAAATTATGTAGCTGGTGTTGTTACTGGGAAATATTATTATTGTTAATAATGTTAATGGGTTGTAATGGTGATGTTTTTGGTATTGGGTTGTATTGTTGTTTTTTATGTTATTGGCTTGTATTGTGTTTGTTGATGGTGTTATGGGGTTGTATTATTGGTGTTATTGTATTGTTGTTTATGTTATGGGGCTGTATTGGTTGTTTTATTGTATTTTTGTTGATGTTGTGGGGTTGTATTGTTCATGTTATTAAATTATATTGTGGTTGTTATGGGGTTGTAATGTTGGTGTTACTGTATTGTTGTTGTTGTTGTTCCCTAAGCTGCCTGGCCGAACAGCCCCGAGTCCCTGAGAAAGGCCATGGCCACGATCGGGCTTTCCCACAGAGCTCTCATTGAGTGTAGATTGTGTTGTTGGCGTAAGTGGTTGTGTGAAATGCAGTCTTCTATGATGTGTTTAATGGTATGGGGTGCTGTGTTACATCCCGGGCAGGCGTCGACAACGGAGTCATCCAGTCTCTTCTGATAGCTCAGGAGAGCTGGATGGTGTCCGCATCTCAGCCTGGCCAGGTGGACTCTGTCCTCGCGAGGAAGGGAGGATTCGGAAGGATGGATTTCGGGAGGTCGTGCATGCAGCTGCGTGTTGTCTGTGAGTGAGTGGATGGATCGGTGAGAGATATGAGTATGGATGTGCTTCTGGAAGTTGGTTTGGGGTGGGCAGGGAGGGAGAGAGGACAATAATTGTGTGTGATACCGTGTGCTGGGTGTTGTTTTGATATTTCTTGGTGTCTGTGGGTGTTTTGCCATGTAGTTTAGTGGGTGGTCTTGGTTCGTGGAGGCTGCTGCCAGGAATTGAGTGCCTCTCATGTCCAAATGGTCTTTGACTTTGAGGATTTTGGTTTCTTGATGTAGGTGATCTGTGGGTGAAGTAGCTGTGCAGCCTGTAATGATCTTCAGGGCTTTGTTTTGAATAGTCTGTAAGGTCTTATGATGTGTTTCAGCTAGGTTAGAAGCCCAGGCTGGGCTTGAGTATTCCATCACTGATCTTATGTATTGTTTATATACTGTGGTGGTAGTTTCTTTGTTGTGTCCAAATTTTGTGTGAGCAAGTGACCTGAGGGCGTTAAGTCTGGGTGTCAGTTTCTTTTTAATGTTTGTGGTGTGCTGTTTGAATGTCATATGAGTATCATATGTTACTCCTAGGATTTTGGGTGTGTGTGTATGTGTTAGGGGTGTGTTGTTTATGGTGAGTTGAGGGATGTATTCGTGTTCTCCTGTCCAACTTGTGAGCAGGGTTGCGGTGGATTTGGCTGGGGCTAGATTAAGTATTGTTGTTTATGTTATGGGGTTGTGTTGTTTGTGTCATTGTATTGTTGTTTATGTTATGGGTTATGGTGTTATTGTATTACGGATGTTGTCATGGGGTTGTATTTTTTGTTCTATGTGTATGAAGGAGACAAAAGGCAGAACTGCCTGTGAAGAGTGCCTCCCCCAGTTGAAAGAGTGACAGGGCCAGAATCAAGGAATGTTCGAGCCAAAATGCCTGGCCACACAGTGT
Source organism: Lithodes maja (assembly GCA_037953745.1). Classification (NCBI taxonomy): domain Eukaryota; kingdom Metazoa; phylum Arthropoda; class Malacostraca; order Decapoda; family Lithodidae; genus Lithodes; species Lithodes maja. Next base: position 82,712 of record JBAKBP010006326.1, read on the forward strand.
TTGAAGTAATTTAAGTCATAGGATGAGGGGAAGATGGATTCAGGGAGAGAGTTCCAGAGCTCAGCTGTTGAATAGAAGATGGTTTGGGAATATCGTTTCACTCTTGGATTGGAGAGTTGCACGGAGTATGGATAGGATTGTTTTGCAAGACTGGTGCTATGTACTCTACGTAGAGGAGGTGGTATACACTGAGAGAGCTCTGAGGAACAATGATTACTGTAATAGCGGTAGAATAGCGAGTGAGATGCAACACTGCTGCGAAGAGAGAGAGATTGTAAAGAGGCAGTGAGTGGTCGTGTGTTAACCCCTTCTGTACCGCGACGTCTTTTTAATTATATTCTAGCTATATTAATATGATTTTTGTGCAGCTTAAGAAGGATCTGTGGTAATATAAAGTGCTAATTGAGATAGTTAAAAGTCTCTTAATTGCTGGAGGCCCTTTTTAAACTGAATAATATCGTCTAATAGTAGCTAGAAGAAAATATAAAGATGTCGCCGGTACAGAAGGGGTTAATGAGACGAAAAGCTTTCTTTTCTACTTTGTTGAGAATTGCTGTGTGAGAGGATCCACCCCACACAAGAGAACAATACTCAATACATGGATGCACTGTGCCCCTGAACAGAGCAAGAAGCTGTGCAGAGGTAAAGAACACTCTGAGGCGGTTGAGCACACCCAGCTTCTGGGAAGCTGTTTTAGCATGACATTCTTTGATGCCATGTAGCGAAAGATATGCAAATCTATATCGAGGATATTATTTTTATGTTTCTTAATATAGATTCACACCTTCATTTTTGGAGAAAAAACCCTGAAATTACCAGTAATGAACTAAATTGCAACTAAGGAAAACCTGTATCAATTGTAAGATTCTTTCCTATATTTTGCATTTAATTGACGGATATAAGACCCAATATAACTATTACACTCGAATGTATGTTAAGTTGGTCTCTGTTGACTTAACGGAATTATGTTAACAATCGCGCCTTACAGTGCAAGTCCTGTGACTATAAATATTACAAAATCCTTTAGTTCTCTCTGTATACAAAGGCCCCTTTCTCCTTTTGTTCTACCTATTAATATACGACCTTAATTATAATAGGTAGGATCTCTGGGAATTTAAAGAGTAAAAACTATATCCAATATCTCACCAAATTCCACGGATCCTTCTTAAGCTGAAGCAGATCGTCTAAAACTAGCCAGGATATATAGAATATGGGCTTTAATCAGACGTCACACGAGCAGCTTCATCAGAAAATTGTGCCCGAGTCTGAGATCCGATGACTGTTCTTTTATTTTGAGGGACTAGCGTATGTATTTTTTTTTTAGATAGTTCTTCACAAACTTATATACTACAGTCATGAAAACTAAGAAGGCTACACCATATGAATCTTTGAACTAGTCAAGTCAAGTTCTGAAACATCTGAAATCAAATATGATCTTGTATGAGATCTTGTATGAGCTCGTTTAGGTTCGATATTCATTGAAAAGTGTACACCACTATAAATAATCATAACTGTACGAGATGTTATGCCGAATTCCGAGACACTACGCAGCTCAGCTAAAAGTACCCAAGTCCCCCCTCCAAGTGAAAAGCCTTTAGGGAAAACGCGGCTGTCCCCCATCGCTGAAACAAACAAACTCCCACACTACTTGATCATCAAAGGCGGTGCTACGGTCCGCACCACTGGAAGTCCCCTTACCCCTGTCGCCGGAGCAACAGGGGCCTATGTCAACAGTGAGAAGGGCTAAGGGCGCACTTTTTCCCTACAGCCGAAATGGGCCAGGAAGGCCAAATAAGTGAATAGGTGCTCAGACCAGGTTAGGGAAAGTATCTCATCTCTCCTCCAGAGTCTGAGTTCTCAAAGCCTCTATAGGTGTTTAAAACCTTAAGCTCAGTATGGCTGGGTCAGGAGTACTTAATATCTCCTAGATAGGGTTTAGAACATGAGTATCGAAGTTCTAAGATCTCCTAGTAAGGTGTTATATAAGCAGTACTTTAACCCACTGAGCCCCAGCGACGCACTGTTTGCGTCGGCAATGTTTGTAACGCTAAACCTCAGTGTCACAGAAGGTGCGTCACGGTTAATTACTCCGGTCGTATGTCACCTAAAGGGCTCAGATTTGTATGGGAACTGTGTAAGTATCCCACGCAACAATGCCGATGGTTAAAAACTCTCAAAGTCCAACCGCGTGCGTGTGAGCGTGCAAACACCAGTTTTTGCCTGTTTTTGCCTACCCATTTCCCCATGTTAATTCCGACTTTCGGGCGCACTGTAGGACCACTTAATGACCTAGGGGATCGGTTTTTTGTGAGTTTTCCTCCATTTCTAACCCATTCCTGGTGTTTTCTGGATTTTTGTTTTCACAACCTGCCGGTCCTGGGTGGTACATTTATTATTAACTAGCTGGGTTTCAGTGGGTTAATATATCCTAGTTATCCGTGGTCTTATATTCAGCCAGTTTCTTTCATATTTATAAACCCTCAACACGCTACCTATAAAGTAAATAGTTATCTATAAGTAGACTGTCATATGTTCGTTGGGCCACTCTGCCACTGAACCTCTGCCTTACCTATAGATAAAAAAAACTTGTCATACACATACACTACATTAGAGTCAAGCTATTCTCCCCAAGCTTAAGTACTCATCATAGAAGTCTCATTTAATATAATTTATGTCTCGCAGTGTTTGTTCTAATTATTTATGTGTCCACTGACTCATTAATTATATTAATACACTCGACATCAACTAGCTATTCTCCCCAAGCAAGTACTCATCATAAGAGTCTCATTTAATATTACGTATGTCTCACAAAGTATGTCCTAAGTATTGATGTGCTCAAATGCCTGTTACTTAGACTAAGGCATTTGAATTCACCTAGCTATTCCCCATACTTAATTAATCGTCATAGGAGTCTCGTTCGATATCATTCACGTCTCACAGTGTATGTCCTAAGTATTTATGTGTCCTATGATCTGTTGCTAATACACTAGCTATTCCTCCATTCTGAATTAATTATCATAGGAGGCATTTAATATAATTTATGTCTCACCGTGTATGTTCTAATTATTGATATGTCCCCTGACCTACTACTGATATTAACGCATTTGACTCCAACTAGTCATATACTTAATTCATCAGCATGAGAGTCTCAGTAGTATCATTCCCCGCCTCACAGTGTATGTCTTAAGTATTTATGTGTTCAATAGCCTGTTACTTAGACGAACATCATCGAATTCAACTAGCTATTCCCCAGAGTTAATTAATCATTGTAGGAGTCTCATTTAGTGTCCTAAGTATTTATGTGTTCAATAACCTGTTACTTAGACGAACACATTTGAATTTAACTAGCTATTCCCCAGACTTAATCAATCACGATTTGAGTCTCAGTTAATATAAGTTACGTCGCAAAGAGTGTGTCCTAATTATTGGTATGGCCATTGTCTTATCCCTGGTCTTAATGTGTACTTTATTATGTATATGCCCATTCCAATATCCATGCCTTACTTAATAAACCTGTATTAACCGTTACAAGCTTGAGTCTGCACTATTGTACCTTCCAACACTTCTCCCTTGGCATAACAGAACCCACATACATACGGTGTAGCTTATGCAGCCCTGACACCTTGGCATAACAGAACCCACATACATACGGTGTAGCTTATGCAGCCCTGACACCACCTCATCTATAACAAGGGGCTGATATACCAATCATAAAAAATGCTTCGCTAAAGTCCTGTCGTGATGTCGGCTCTATAGTACTGAAAGGTAAATAGTGTAGTGGTAATGGTGAACATGTTGAACGTTTCCGAAGAGTTAATGTCCGGTGAAGATTATGTACTTGGCATAGTGATATATTTGTCGTTCTTCTATGGGAATAACCGACACAAAAGGGAAAAGCTGCCTATATCAAGTGTTTTCCCCCAAAGTTGAATGAGTGACAGATGGCAACAAAGGAAACATATGTGATTAATTTATCGTTCTCTGTCTTTTCATGTGTATGAAGGAGACAATAGGCAAAACTGTCTGTAAAATGTTCCCAACCCCTCACCCCACACACACCATTTGAAAGTGCGAAAGAGCCAAATCAAGGTACTTTAAGGTCAAAATGTCTGGATACACGGACCTTGAAGCCGCTTAAATCATAGGATAATGGAAATACAGATTGAGGGAATGAGTTCCAGAGCTTACTTGTACGGTAGAAGCAAGACTGGAAAATCGGTTCACCTTTGGGTTAGAGAGTATGTCTATCTATCTATCTAGGTCTGTCAATCTATCTACTTATCTGTGATTGGTGGTGGTGTCTTCGTGGTGCGATGCATAAGGTGTTGATTTTCGGTGTGAGCATCCTGGATTCGAATCCACGGACTGCCACATGTGTTTGTAAAATTTCATTAATCGATTTTAGGAGTATAGTTGGTTGTTGGAAGGAACATAATACTTGTTTATCTACTTGTGTCTGTCAATCTGCCTCTAAGTTGCTCCCAATCATTGTCAAGCAATCAATCTATCTCTATTTAAACTTCCTCTTCTCCATTGTTTTATTCTTCTTTTTCTGTTCTATCCTTTTCTTCCACTTTCCTGTATTTTAGGGTTGTGCTATCTCTACTAGAATTAAATCCTGACCATCACGTTTGCATCGAAAGGCCTGTGTGGGCAGTGTATCAATGTAAATCTCTCTCTCTCTCTCTCTCTCTCCAACAAACTCACTTTTCTTTCCCTATTGAAGTGTTAATTCGTGCGGTTTCACCTTTTATTCAATTCTTGTACTGTAGGCTACATGTTTTCTCCCCTCCTCCACCCCCCCTCTCCCTCTCTCTCTCTCTCTCTCTCGCTCGCTCTCTCTCTCTCTCTCTCGGGCGAGTCTCGATGTCACAAAACACTTCTTCACCTACAGTGGGGTCAACGAGTGGAACAAACTGCCAGAAAGAGTGGTACAATGTAATACAATTGACATCCAGTCTAGACATCCATTACAGGAGGTTGGAGTAATATAGGTCACACAAACATAGATAAGTAGGTAATTAAGCATCAGTAGTATACAATATTTCTCAACTTTCTGTTTACTATGAATTTCCCTGTAGAAATGTTCTCATTCTGCTGGGGAAATTGTTTCCTCAACTAAATTTCATGCCGACCCAAGGTCGGAGGGAGTGGTGGGTTGGGGACATGTGTGCCTTCTGCTTTGATATACTTACCTTCGATTTTGTAGCAAATTCTATGTTAACATCAAGTCCGGACTGCCTAGTAGGGACCGAAAGTTCTATGCAGTCTGTGTATCCATGTAACTATTTAACTCTCTCTCTCTCTAGACTTTGATATAATATTGCATCTACACAATCAACATTAATTAGTCAAGGTTGGTCAATAGAACAGAAAACCGCATTTGCATAATCATCATCAAGCCTTTTCCTTCCGTCTTTCCTTCCAATTAGCCAGCTCCAATATTGCCCTTACCCCTCAATTATTCCACTTGTATTTCTCTCTCCCTCCTTCCCATTTTTTCGCTAAATGTCCAAACTCTCTCACAGCCCTCTCTTCATTTCTCTTACTCTCATTTCTCCGTAACTCTTACCCCTTCTCTCCTTCATGCTTCACTCCCTAACTTTAGTAGCAAATCCAAATTCAGCTCCTGCTCCTCCCCAACCATTTCTGTAGCCTTCTTAAACTGCACAAACTCGTCTAAATATAGCTAGAATCAAATTTAAAAGACTTCGCCGGTACAGAAGGGGTTAAACATCAGGCAATATTGGTTCAAGATATTAAAACTGGTGTTTGCGTCTAAATTCTACATGATCATGAAAGACATACCACTTCGTTTTCTGATAATTACAGTACAAAAGAAGAGATGACCGCTCTCCCTTACAACAGTATCAGCCATATGTACCTGACCCCTACTATCAACACGTCCTTCCTAGCCTGTAATCCTAACCTCTTTCTAAGACCACCATCTTCTTTACCTCTCCCTCCTCCTCCACAGCCCCCAACTCTTTTACCTTCCCAGACCCCAACTATTTTACTTCCCCCCTCCTCCACAGCCCATAACTCTTTTACCCCCTCCTCCCCAAACATCCAACTATTTTACCTCCCCAGACCCCAACTTGTTTACCTTCCCTCTCCTTCCCAGGTCCCTAACTCTTACCTCCCCCACCTCCCCAGCCCCCCACCTATTTTACCTCGCCTCTACCTTCCCCAGCCTTTTTCCAGTTCTCGAATTTTCCTACCACCCCTACTCGCCACCCTCCTCCCAAGACCCCAAACTCTATTTCCACCTTACCCATCCCCCAACTCTCCCTCCACCTCTACCACCAGCCACTCCTCCCTAGCCTCAACACTCTACCTCCCCACTACCACCCAACTCTCCCTCCACCTCTACCACCCGATCCTCCTTACTACCCCAACTATCTTCCTCCCCACTAACCGACCAACTCTCCCTCCACCACCCGTCCCTCCTCCCCAGCGTCCACCTCCTTTCCTCCCCCCCTAAGTCTCCCTCCAACTCTACCACCCATCCCTCCAACTCTCTTCCTCCCCACTACCCCCTAACTCTCCCTCCACCTCTACTACCCATCCCTTTAACACTCTTCCTCCCCACTACCCCTCCACCTCTACCACCCGTCATTCATCCCTAGCCTCCAACTCTCTTCCTCCCAACTACCCCCCGGGTTGGGCGGGTGCCCAACTCCGAAAGGAGTTGAAGTAGGGGAGCTATCCCCCCCGCCAAAGGCGGCTTTTTAGGGCCTTTCCTAGCTGATGCTGAGAGGATTGGGTTCTAGTCATGTGGTGATGGGCTGGTCTATCAGAGTGAGAGCTGAGCGATCTCTGCCAAACCCATAGCTTACTCTGACTGTTCCTTTTACTTATATATATCTTCTAGATCTCAAGTGACTGCGTCTTTTCCGTGGATCGACCTCCCTACTGCCAACCTAAAAGTTAGCAGATTGGGAGCCAAAGCGTTACATTTTTCCTTTGCCCCTCAACTTTCTCTTCATAATTGCTGAGGGGCACAGGGCCCTGGGTGGGGCTTTGGTTTCCCGGGCGTTTCCTCACCCTCCCCAGCTCCCCGCCATGGAGTGGCTTCGGTCACCCAGGTTTTATTGTGGTCGGCAGGGAGGGTTCTGTGGGGCGCTCGGTTATGGCCTTGACCTTGCTCGGGGCCTTGGGGCTGTTCGGCCAGGCAGCTTGGGGAACAGCAACAACAACAAAACTACCCCCCCACCAACTCTCCCTCCACCTTTACCATCCGTCACACCACCCTACCCCAAACTCTTTTCCTCCCCACTACCCCCAACTTTCCCTCCACCTCTACCACTCGTCACTCCTCCCTAGCCTCCAACTCTCTTCCTCCCCACTACCCCCCCAACTTTCCCTCCACCTCTACCACTCGTCACTCCTCCCTACCCCTCAACTCTCTTCCTCCCCACTACCCCCTCAACTTTCCCTCCACCTCTACCACTCGTCAATCCTCCCTACCCCTCAACTCTCTTCCTACCCACTACCCCCCCAACTTTCCCTCCACCTCTACCACTCGTCACTCCTCCCTACCCCTCAACTCTCTTCCTACCCACTACCCCCCAACTTTCCCTCCACCTCTACCACTCGTCACTCCTCCCTACCCCTCAACTCTCTTCCTCCCCACTTCTCCCTCCACCTCCACAACCCGTCCCTCCTCCCTAGCCCCCAACACTCTTCCTCCCCACTACCCCCTCAACTCTTCCTTCACCTTTGACCAGTGGCCTGTGCCTGGGCTGCCTTGCCTTTGCTTATTCTTCTCTTAACTTTTCTTTCGCCCTCGCCACAAGCCAACTTTTCTGCCAGCCTGATAACGTAAACTTGCTGACGGAGGGGGTGGTGGTGCTGGTGGAAGAAGTGGAGGAGGTGGTGGTGGTGGAAACGGAGGAGGTAGGGTGGCAGAGGAAGCGGTAAATCTGGTGGAAGTGGAAAAGGAATTGGTGGTGGAAGCGGAGAAACTGGTGGCAGAAGAGGAAGTGGGGGTGGAAGAGGAGACAGTGGTGGAGGAAGAGGGGGTGGTTGTGGTGGTGATGCAGAAGGAGGGGGTAGTGAGAGAGGAGATAGAATAAAAGCAAGGAGAAGTGGAGGAGATATATGAGAAGGAAGAACGAGGAGTAGGAGGAGGATCTGGTACAAAGAAACAACACATTCCAACTCTTTATAATATAATCATTGCATCCACAATTAGTTACTCACTGAAAGCTTTGTTTACAAATTAGAAGGATGAATTATGAGGATTTCTGCGCATGTAACTATCATCATCTGAAAAAGCAAAACAAATATCATAGGCTAATAGTGAAGATAATGAGATTTGATGATGAATATGATCATGTCTTGTTCTATGTGTAAGAAGGAGACAAAAGGCAAAGCTGTCTGTAACTAGTGTTCCAACCCAATTTGAAATAGTGATAGGGAGCCAAATTCAAGGTATGTTGGAGTCCAAATGGAGTCCAAACTGCTTGTAGCAGTTATGTCATAGAATAAGGGAAAGACATATTGAAGGACAGAATTCCAGAGTTAAATTGTTACTGGATGCACAGTAACCCTGCACAGAGCATGAGGTTGTGAGGTGGTAAAGATGATGATGACAAAGATACGGAAAGATAAGTTAATAAAAAGAGGACAAGCAGAAGGGAAAAAGAAGATTAACAGCAGAAGTACAAAAGCGTACAAAACTTAACCCAGTTCGCACTTCAGAACGCTTTAAATCTTCAGCATGGGAAACATCAGTGTAAGGAGAGAGAGGGAGAGCATACAAGTAAAAAGTTCAGTTCCACCAAAACTTATTATTCTTGTTTCATCTTAATAAATAAAGGTCAATGTTTGTCTGTTTGTCAGTAACCCGACCTTTGTTACTAAACTCCTCCCACAGTTTTGGTGCCAGGTGGGAGTGTGGGGCACCGTTGGAAAGCCCAGGCTTTGGAGATGGTTTTAGGCGAGTTTAGTGGAAATCAGAGACACTTTTGTTTAATAAAATTTTCGGCAGAACTTATGTAGTAGACGGGAGCGAAAAAAATGCGAAAAAATGGCCGTTTGGGGCAGAAGGAGGCCTCCGATCGAAAAGGTGTATGGAACGCGGATGAGGTCAGATCCAAAATCGGAGGTCATTTAGCGGCCGAAATCGAGGTCGCCGTTTAATGAGGCACAGGGAGGTCGAGGCCGGTGATTATGGCAGTAGTAGTATTGTGATGATTGTGGTAGTGGAGATTGATGATGGTGATTATGGTAGTAGAATTTAAACCCAGGCAACGCCGGGTACCCCTCCTAGTATTATGTACATCTTAACAATATATTATATATACATTCGAAGCTTATCATTTACGAGAGAGGGAGGGAGAGACTGTCACACTCCTTTCTACTCCTAAGGGGGGGTCACCGGCTTTTTTTTAATCTTCCTCCCCTTTTCTCTCTTCCCCTGGCTTGTATCCATTCGGCCCCATTCAGCCAACTGTTTTAAGACGTTTATCCCCATTCAGATGTCGATTTCTTCCTGGCGAGCAATAGCGAGCCAGCATTGTATGGATAAATCCGGCTTCGCCGGAGAAAATTTTTTATCGAAAAATGTACAAATTTAGCTTGCTGTCAAACCAAAAATATAATATATGCTGGATCGCTACCGCTCGCCAGGAAAATATTGACACTTGGATGGGGGTACACGTCTTGAAACAGTAAGCTGAATGGGGCTGAATGGATACAAACCAAAGAGAGAGGGAGAAAAGAGAAAACAAGCGAGGTGGGCTCCCTTAACTTCAATAAGAGAGAGAGAGAGTGAGAGTGAGAGAGAGAGAAATAATATGATAGTTAATATACCGGCTGGAAGAGGCTGAAGTGGATCATTTATTGTTACCGTACTGTTGGGCCTTTATTACTCTGGTACACACAGCTATACAAAACTAAACTACTATACATTCACATACACAAAACACACACACACGTGTAGACACTTAACATCTACTTCTACGCGTTATTATGCTGAAAAATAGTGATAATTAATATCTCTATCTCTCCATACAAGTGTAAATATATATATATATATATATATATATATATATATATATATATATATATATATATATATATATATATATATATGCTCAGGCCCAATCCCCATTTTGGGGGTAGCCGACTCAAGACAGAGCAAGAACAGGGAAAACACAAAAACAATATAAAACAACAAATAAACACAGATAAAAAGCACCAACTCACACACATCCAGGTCCCCCAGGAGAAGACCCAGCGACCAGGGTCACCAAGGTCGCTCCAGCACTCCCCCAGCCCCCAACCACCCGGAGAGGTTCCGATCTCGGCAGGCAGACATGCAGCGGAGCCAAAGCCACAAGGCTCCCACCACACTTCCAGGAGCAGCCTTCATATTAATCGTTTCCCCGGGCCAGGCGCCTGATGGACTATTATCTAGTCCAACTCGCGCCTGACCCCTTACTCCAAATGACCACGTTTTCACTCAACTATTCACAAGCATTCTCCATTCACTCCTGTCCACCACCACTTCCCCTGCCTGATCTATAGTCATTCCTCTATCATCCAAAGCTTTTCTTACACAGTCTCTTCATCTCAATGGGGGTCTTCCTGCCCTTCTATCTCCCTTTGTACCTGACTCACATATTCTCTTTGCAAGGCTTTCATCTCCCATTCGTTCAACATGACCATACCAGCTCAGCACCCTTCTGTCCACTCTGGCTGACAAATGTTCCTGCTGCCCCACTCTCCTACGTATCTCTTCATTCCTCAATCTGTCTCTACGAGTAACTCCACACATACTCCTCAAGCAGCTTATCTCCATCACATCCAGCCCTCTTTTCTCCTTTTTCTTCAGAGCCCATGTCTCAGCCCCATAAATCACTGTTGGCACAACAATTCCTTGATACAGTGCACTTTTTACTTTCACTCCAAGATTTCTCGTCTTCCACATACTTCCCATTGCTCCGAAAACCTTCCTTCCTTCACACACTCTCTGTTTTTCCTCCATTTCCATACCTCCACTCCTGCTTATCGTTCCTCCTAGATATTTAAAACACTCTACTTGTTCCAATATTTCCCCATCCAGCCTCACATCTAGATTCACCCTATGCTCTCCCCTATTACACACCATTACTTTACTTTTATTGACGTTCACCTTCAGTTTCCTCCTTCCACAAACCACACCAAACTCTTTGACTACCCGCTGCAGTTTCTCATCAGAATCCGCCACCAATGCTGTGTCATCAGCGAACAGCAACTGATTCAACTCCCAATCTTTACGATTCTTTCCTACTAAACCCAATCCTCTTCCCATAGTTCTCCTTTTCACCTCCCTCACCACACCATCCCTAAACATATTAAACAGCCATGGTGACATTACACAACCCTGTCGCAAACCTACCTTTACCTCAAACCATTCACTCAACTCACCATTTCCTACTCTCACACATGCTCTGCTCCCTTCATAAAAACTCTTAACTGCTTCTAACAAATTTCCTCCTATTTCATAAATCCTTAACACCTTCCACATTGCTTCACGTTCCACACGATCATACGCTTTTTCCAAATCCATAAAAGCCCAAAATATCTCCTTATGCTTCTCTAAATACTTCTCGCATAACTGTCTTACTGCAAACATCTGATCCACGCACCCTCTTCCCCTCCTAAAACCGCACTGTTCTTCTCCTATTGCAACTTCCGTACACTTTATTATACTCTCTATCAACACCCTGCCATACAGCTTTCCAACCACTGACAATAAACTAATACCTCTATAACTTGAACACTCCTGCCGATCTCCCTTCCCCTTGTACAACGGCACAATACATGCACTCTTCCAGTCTATTGGTACCATTGACACAGCAAAGCACACATTGAAAAGTCTCACCAACCAATCTATTATCACATCTCCACCCTTCTTTATACACTCCACAGCAATACCATCCAAACCTTCTGCTTTTCCCGCTCTCATTTGTTTCACTGCTTCTTTCACCTCATTTTCCTCAATCCTTTCATTCATTCCCTGCCACCTGGGTGGCCTGGGTAACCTATCTCCATCCACTTCTGCTTCAATCACTGCTTCTCTTCCATCTCTTGTATTTAACAAAGATTCAAAATACTCGGCATATCTTTTCCTCACTTCAACTGGTTCCACTAGTAATTCTCCATTTGCATCTTTCACTTACTCTTCCCTCTTTTGTCCTCGTTTCCTTACTTTATTTACCTCTTTCCAGAACATCTTCTTTCGTTCTTCAAAATTCTCACTCAACCTATATATATATATATATATATATATATATATATATATATATATATATATATATATATATATATATATACAGTATATAATTATATACTCTATATACAGTATATGGTCATGACAATACGTCCATGCACCAAATTGCGTCCGCTTTACATGCAAATGATATAGCCTACCAATTAGTTTTGAAGTGCTTCTGATGGAATAGCGACGGAGTGCAACTATATGGAAGTGACTACCGAGAGAGGGGGTTCGAGGTATACACGAATTGAACAAAATGTAGAAGTACTACACTGGAGAAGTGCTGGCAGATAATGCAGAAGTACTACACTGGAGAAGTGCTGGCAGATAATGCAGAAGTACTACACTGGAGAAGTGCTGGCAGATGCTCTAATACCAAGAGTAAATGAGGGAAGAGGTGATACAAATTAAGCAAATTAATCTAAACATTACTCGTTAGAACACCAGTAAAATAATGCAAGGGATGCACTATATCTTCATAAACTTACGGGGGAAACTTAATATGCAATTGATAAATTGTTTAGTATGCCTATCACTTTATTATAAATTGTTTCCAGCTGGCTCTGTGTCACCTCTCCACATCCACCCCAGAAAGGCGAACCAAAATCCACGTGTCTGTACCCATGTCTTTAGAAATGAAAGCTAAAGAATTCACGAACTCTATCTAGTTTTTTTAGGCAGTTTTGGAAACAGGTCTAAAGTGAGATGTCGACCTTCACTGGGAAATAAAAGTTACATGAGGATCGTGATAACGGAAGTGTGTCCATTAGGCTAAGCAAAACACCTTCCCAGGCTTGCTTCAGACCAAAAACGGCCCACCCAGACCACAGTCAAGCTATATCTATACATTTTTCAAGTTATAAATTAGCTATCGTTCACTCAGAACAAAATCGACACCTCAATAAACCCTATAAACTCCGGTGTTCCTCAGGGCTCTGTCCTATCTCCTATTATCTTTCTAATTTTTATAAATGATCTTCTCAACTGTACCTCAATTCCCATCCATTCATACACAGACGACTCAACCTTACACTACTCCATTAGTTTTTCAGAACGCCCAAGCCAGCAATTCCTCAACGACAAACTGAATGAAGCCATAGAACACTTAAATTCTGATCTAACTACTATCTCCAATTGGGGCGGAGAAAACCTTGTTACCTTTAATGCTTCCAAAACCCAATTTCTCCATCTATCTACCCGTCAGGAACTCCCAGCGGACTATCCCTTATTCTTCAACAATACAAAAATCAATCCTTCATCTTCTCTCAATATTCTTTGGGTCTCTTTTTCTTCTGCTCTCAGTTGGAAGGACCATATTACCAGTCTTGCTAAGGCAGCCTCCAGAAGCTGGGTGTCCTCAACCGCCTTAGGGGGTTCTCTACCCCTGCACAACTTCTTGCTCTGTACAGGGGCACAGTGCGTCCTTGTATTGAGTATTGTTCACATGTGTGGGGAGGTTCCTCTCACACAGCTCTCCTAGACAAAGTTGAAAGGAAGGCCTTTTGTATCATTAACTCCCGTCCACTCACCAACTCTCTGCAATCTCTCTCTCTCCGCCGCAATGTTGCATCTCTCTCGCTATTCTATCACTACTATAATAATCAGTGTTCCTCAGAGCTTTCCCAGTGTATACCACCTCCTTTACGTAGGGCATGTGGTACCCGTTTTGCAACACAATCCCACCCCTACTCTGTGCAACTCTCCAACCCAAGAGTGAAACATTACTCAGTCTTTCTTCTATTCAACTGCTGAGCTCTGGAACTCTCTCCCAGAATCAGTCTTTCCTTCTTCCTATGACTTAGATTGCTTCAAACTCCGTGTGTCCAGGTATTTTGGCTCGAACGTCCCTTGATTTTGGCCCTATCACTCTTTCAACTATGGGGGAGGCACTCGCTATAGGCAGTTCTGCCTTTTGCCTCCCTCACTCACATTGAAAAAAAAAAAAAAAACGTGTTATTATCGCCAAACTAATGTGGTGAAATGTCTTAAAATCTCCAAAATAGTAGAGCGAAACAGGAGAGGTTGAAAAAGATCCTCTTGGGCCAAATAGGGTTAAGGGGATACACACCCTCCGACAAAAAAAAAAAAAAAAAAAAAAATATATATATACAGTATATATATCTTATTTCGATACTTTTAGGGTATAATAAAAATATCAATGCTGACCTTGTGGGAGCATTAGTATATGGTACGTCATGATGATGTCACAACTTCCTGCGGTCTTATTATTTGTCCGAGAGACACCTGCTGTTACATGTAAATACTCGAATACCAAACGAAGAGCAGAGCGAGCGTGTAATTTCGTTTTTCCTAAAATTTCCAATATATCATGAGATATCGAGGTCATAAAATGTACGTCGTGCGCGACGTCGCGACGATCGCGATTTTGTTTAATGACATTCCCACTATGAAGTGTTATGACTTTGTACTTTTATTTATTTTCCTATATTCACTCCTAAAATGGTTCAAAAGATGTATAAAAGCATATATATCTATATAATAGAGTGAATGTCAGCACACAACCAGGGCACACTGGTGACATCACTGCTGTGTAACTCAGCATGGGGTTCAGTGCCAGCTGATCTAGATATACTAGTACTTTAATAAGTACTAGTATATCTAGATCAGTGTCCCAAATGCTATCTAACAGCCCCAAATCCACTAGCTACTAAACTGTAGTTTGTAGTTGGTAGATGTAGTTAGATAGCCGCGCCTGAATTGACAGGATGTGCCAGCGCGGGAGAGCCGAGCCAAGGGTAACGGGGCTTAAGAATTACCCGGAAGGTGTACAGATCGCACGGGACTTAAATGGCACTGGATGAACGATCGGGCTAGGTGTAGGGAAACTGAACCTAGTTGTATCCCATAAAGGTATATGTGCAACAGATGTATTTGATAAAGGTGGTAAAAGGATAAACCCTCGGCCTTAATCATATTTTGTTTCCAGTTTCAGCAAGTTTGATATATTTGATCTGCGCACAGTGATAGTCAAGACGTACTGAATATTCACAGAAATGGCCAGTGCCTCATCTTCATCTGTTCAAGCAACTGATTGGACTATCTGTGTTTTTTGTCAACTGGACACCAAAGAGTCTCTCATATCACCAACTGACAGAGGCTATGAAACCATAGTAGACAACATCACACAGTTTAGTAACCTTGACTCAATGCCAATCAAAATCAATCTGGCACGACTTGACCATGGGAATGGTATTCAATTAACATTGAAAGAACAGAATGCAAAGTGGCACAAATCTTGTTATCAGAAGTTTTCACATACCAAACTGGAACGCGCAAAACGAAAGCACAAGTCTGAGGAAGATGGGACTGCTTCAAAACGAATTTTCACACGTAGCACTAGCAGTGGTGGTGATACTGCCTCAAGTGGAACAGTTGGCAGCAATTGTCCCAAATGCTTCTTTTGTTCCCAGCAGCAAACAAAGGAGAACCTCCGCGAAGTCTGTACATTTCAACTAGATTTTCGTGTGAGGAAATGCGCACATGATCTACAAGATGAAAATCTTCTTGCAAAATTAAGTGCAGGAGACCTTATTGCCCAGGAGGCAAAGTATCATGCAACTGCCTTACAAACCTGTACAATAGAGCACGTGCAAAGGTATCACAGGATCAGGATGCCTCAGATGACCAGACATGTAAAGGAATTGCTTTGGCTCAGCTGATTTCCTACATTGAGGAGAAGAGGCAAGATGAGGATGTGAAGGTGTTCAGACTTGCAGATCTTGTGAAGCTCTACACTGACAGGCTAAATCAACTTGGAGTGGATGTTACTGCACGAGTAAACAGTAAGCATCTGAAAGACCGCATTCTCATGCATCTCCCAAGGATGAAAGCTTACAAAGAAGGACGAGATGTGTTCATGGCTTGTGAAGAAGATGTTGGCTCTATTCTCCGAGAAGGATACCAGACCAGGTAGGGAAACAACAAAGTTCTGGGCAAAGAAACCATCATGAACAAACCCGGTCAACCCAGAAGTTGTTTGCTGGACAGGTTCAGGCGGTAGTTAGTGTAATGGAGGACATGGGGAGCCCATTTGAGGAGGAAGGGCAGGACCTTCTCAGACTCCATACAAAGGACATCATGGATGAGCAGTCAGTCTAGTGTCTAACCACTCTCGCATCAAAGGGTCAGGAGCAGTATGCAACATTTGTGGAAGAGCGGCTCAGAACAAATACTAAGCCAATCACAGCAACAATTACCAGGAACAAGGTGGTACTGTTCAATGTCCAAGGCAAACGATCAAACAAATCAGGGGACAAAGTCAGTCTCCTCAAAAGTGAATCTTCGCTGTTTGCAAGTCTGTATGTTGCATGTCAGACAAGGAAAGGTGACTTGAACAATTTCTTCAATCATGAAAACCTCCCATTTCCTCCATCTCTGTCTGCCTATGGGCAGCTACGTCCAGGGAAGAAGTCTGATCTCATAGAATGTCTTGAAAAGAAAGTAGGGTCATCAAATGATGTGACACCAGAGACTGAAGTGCGAATCATGGATGGTGCGGCACTTGTTCACTTTCTTAGACCTGAGGGCTGCAAGACATTTGGAGACTATGCTGCCAAGGTCTTTCTTCCATACATAAACAATGCTCAAAGTCAGGCTCTGAGAGTGGATGTTGTCTGGGACCAGTACTTCGATAACAGCCTCAAGTCACAGACAAGAGAACAACGTGTCACTGGTCTTATTCAGCGCAGACGAGTTGGGGCGTCTAGCCCAACACCAAAGAACTGGCAGCAGTTCCTTCGCTTGGCCAACAACAAGACAGACCTGTTTACATTCCTGAACAAGGAACTGCTGGAAAATGCATCAGGAGACCAGACTCTCATTGTTACTGATGGTGCCAATGTGCTATGCTTACCTACACGAGACACCAGCAACATTGCTCCCTGCAACCATGAGGAGGCAGACTCGAGGATCATGGTGCATGTCAGTGATGCTGTTATGCAGGGCTTCCACAAGATCCTTGTTCGAACTGTGGACACTGACGTGGTAGTATTGGCAGTGGCAGTCGTACAGCAGCTGGCTCAGAGACAGCAGATAGAACTCTGGATTGCCTTTGGTTGTTGAAAGGACTTTAGGTACATCCCAGCTCATGAAATATGTGCTTCACTTGGCACAGAAAGATCCTTGGCACTGCCTGTGTTCCATGCTTATACAGGTTGTGATACCGTGTCCCATATGGTCCAGGTGGGAAAGAAGACTGCATGGAAAGTGTGGGAGGCACATGATGAATTTACTGCGACATTCTATGAGCTGCACAATGCACCTGAACAAATTGGTGAAGCGACTGAGGCTTCTCTGGAGTACTTCACCATTCGACTCTATGACAGGACAGCAACTTCTCGTTCCATCAATGAAGTCAGAAAGAATCTGTTCATCCACAAAGGACGTCAGATATCATGTCTACCTCCAACCAAGGCTGCTCTACAGCAACACATGAAGAGGGCAGTACTACAAGGTGGGCACCACTGGGGCTGCACCACGGTGCCAGAACGACAGTTGCCCTCTCCAAGTGAGTGGGGATGGACTTGCCCAGAAAAGTGGAGGCCTCTGTGGTCTAACTTGCCCGAAGCCAGTGCAACCTGCCCAGAACTACTGAAGTGTTCTTGCCGAGGAGGATGCACAGACTGCAAATGTGTTGATGCGCATCTAAAATGCACAGCCTACTGCAAATGCAAAAGTGACTGTGACAACAGTGTCTGAAGCTTTAGGAGTGGCATTTTTATAGCCTGACTTGCCCTAAATTGGATTTTATGCCACATAATTCTTGTATATGATCTCCAAATGCAATGCTACATGTTTTTTAGAACAAGGAGTTGAGAAAAAACCATAGCACCTCACAGTTTTCCAGAAACTGCATTGTTGCTGCCGGTTGCTAAGGAAAATGATTTGCCTAGCAACCGTTGCTATGCAACACTGAAATCTCGGTGGCTCCTGCCCTGAAATTGTAAAATAGGTCTTTGTGAACTATTGTGGAAAGTTTTATGCTTGTATCACCTTGTGAGCAATTCTTGTCCTATTTAGTACCGATTGCCCTCACTGAGCGTTTACAAGCAGCTCCAATACAATACAATGGAGTAGTTGCACTTGGAAGTTGCCAATATATGATTGTGGGAAATATGTGTAACATGAGCGTTTACAAGCAGCTCCAATACAATACAATGGAGTAGTTGCACTTGGAAGTTGCCAATATATGATTGTGGGAAATATGTGTAACATGAGCGTTTACAAGCAGCTCCAATACAATAAAATGGAGTAGTTACACTTGGAAGTTGCCAATATATGATTGTGGGAAATTGCAGACGAAAGTAAAATATATATAACATCTCAATTATTTGGTGGTGTGTCATGAAAAAATGGCTAAGTTACTCATAAAAACGAAGTTTTATGATTTATATTAAGGGGGTCACCTGCTTTTTGTTTTATCTTTCTCTCCCTTTCTCTCTTTCTCTGACTTGTATCCATTTGGCCCCATTCATCCAACTGTAGCATTAACTAAGTATCCTCGCCTACTTTAAGGGACCTCACCTCGCTTTTTTTTCTCTTTCACTCCCTCTCTTTGGCATGTATCCATTCAGCCTACCGTTTTAAGACGCTTATCCCCATCCAGGTGTCGATTTCTTCCTGGCGAGCGATAGCGAGCCAGCATTGTATGGAGAAATCCGGCTTCGCCGGAGACATTTTTCTATCGAAAAATTTACAAATTTAGCTTGCTGTAAAATAAAAATATGTATATGCTGGCTCGTTACCGCTCGCCAGGAAAATTTTGACACCTGGATGGGAGTAAAAGTCTTAAAACGATAGGCTGAATGGGGTCGAATGGATACAAACCAAAGAGAGAGGGAGAGAAAGAGAAAAAAAGCGAGGTGGGCTCCCTTAAGTAGCCAAGGATACTTAGTTAATACCAGATGGTTTTGATTGTGTGTTAAGTTCTTCTAGGAATGAAAGGGCTGGCAACAACTATATTTAATAACCCTCTAACAGTGAGCTATGCCCTTCCTAAGTTGAATAGAACCGTTTGAGGTAGGCTATAACATACAACTTATAATTATTAGAGTCATGTGATTGAGAAAAGAATATTTCTTATCTATATTTTTATTAATTTCACCGCAACACCAAACACCTCCATTGAAATTAATGAAAGCATATATGTGATCCACCGGGATTCGAACTTGGGTTATCACTCACATATTTTTAAACCACTCTAACAATTACACCACCAGGACGGTTAAAGGTTTATGCACACGCCTACGACTTATTATCCATTCTCGAATACTGGATATTAATCTAATCATGTTCATATTCCCAACCGCGCTATGGCAGCCTATTGCTTAAGTGAGAGGATAGAATACCACATTGGAGGTAAGAAGTGTGAAAGATTAATCAAAGGTGAGAGAATATATTAGAATTGAAGCATCATAGTAAGATCTGAGAAAAAAGGTGAAACATGAATGCCAGTCAATGTGAGATAAAACGCTATGCAAAATTAGGGTGAGATTCGCGGGACAATTATAATACTGTAAATAAATTGTGATAAAAGGACTAGAAGCTTGATAGTAGAGTCCAGTAGCTGTAAACACTACCTGCTCGACTAGATTATGGGAATGTAGTTATATGGGTAATTTCCTTGTCGTACGCAAATTATATTCCTCACTCTCTTTCATTCCTCTCTCCCCCCCCCCCCCCTCTCTCTCTCTCTCTCTCTCTCTCTCTCTCTCTCTCTCTCTCTCTCTCTCTCTCTCTCTCTCTCTCTCTCTCTCTCTCTCTCTCTCTGTCAACCTACTAATCTTGCAATAAGTCTTCTTTTCCGCAGTTTTCACTCCCCTCTTTCGTGCAAATTATTGTTAATGCTTGTCATTCCCTTCATTGCAAGAATGTTTTACTTTCTTTACTTCATATCTTCGTCTAATACTTCTTTAATACATATCTCTCTCTCCAACAATCATCTTAATATTTATCTAGTTGAATGTCAGAGGGAATTGAATAGGGTAAAGATATAGTGGTTATACTAAACATATATTACTTTAAAAATATATCTGTCTATCTGTCTACTTGTCTAGCTATCGGTTTATTTGTGTTGATATTTACATGTGTATTGACTCTCTCTCTCTCTCTCTCTCTCTCTCTCTCTCTCTCTCTCTCTCTTGCTCTATCTATCTATATATATTTATCCATCTCTCTTTCTTTCCCTTCTGCTCCTTCTCCTCCTTCTTCACTCTGCTTCATCTTCTCCTCCTTCACTCTGCTCTATCTACTCCTCCTCCTTCACACTCCACCTCCTCCCTCGTCCTCCACCTCTTCTTCGTCTTTCTCAGTCTTACAGGCGAAATGGAAATTGACTTCGGTTCAATCCGATTATACCTCGATAAATGTGATGGGTTTGGGGAGGAGTAGGAGAGGGAGGAAGGAGGGAGGATGAAGAAGAAGACGAGGAGGAGGAAAGGGTAAGGGGAAAAGAAGGAGAGGAGGTGGAAAAGGATATAAATGAAGGAGAAGGAGGGAGGAGGAGGAAGAAACAAAGGAGGGGAAGGGAGAAGTAGGAAGGTAAAGAACAAGAATGAGATAAGGAGTTTGGAGGAGTAGGGGGTGGGAGAGAAAGTGAAGAGCAACAGGAAGAGGATGGAAACAAGAAAGAAACGAGATATAATAATGCTGCTGCTGGATAGGAAAACAAACACTGAATGGAAGAGTTGGGATGGAAGAGGGTGTGGAAAAAAATAAGTAGGTGACTCAAGATAAAGAAGATAGAGTCTGTCTAGTGGGCCGAACCCTCTGTGTGGATTGTGAAACAGGAGAAATGAAGAATGAGACAGGTGTGAATTACATGTCGATACAATATGTGCAGCAAAAAAAAGTGAGATGTGTGTTTTTTTTTTTTTTTTTTTTTTTCTATGTGATTGAGGGAGGCAAAAGGCATAACTGCCTATAGCGAGTGCCTCCCCCATAGTTGAAAGAGTGACAGGGCCAAAATCAAGGGACGTTCGAGCCAAAATGCCTGGACACACGGAGTTTGAAGCAATTTAAGTCATAGGAAGAGGGAAAGACTGATTCTGGGAGAGAGTTCCAGAGCTCAGCTGTTGAGTAGAAGAAAGTTTGAGAGTAACGTTTCACTCTTGGGTTGGAGAGTTGCACAGAGTAGGGGTGGGATTGAGTTGCAAGACGGGTACCACGTGCCCTACGTAAAGGAGGTGGTATGCACTGGGATAGCTCTGAGGAACACTGATTATTATAGTAGCGATAGAATAGCGAGAGAGATGCAACATTGCGGCGGAGAGAGAGAGATTGCAGAGAGTTGGTGAGTGGACGGGAGTTAATGATACGAAAGCCCTTCCTTTCAACTTTGTCTAGGAGAGCGGTGTGAGAGGAACCTCCCCACACATGTGAACAATACTCAATACAAGGGCGCACTATGCCCCTGTACAGAGCAAGAAGCTGTGCAGGGAAAAGAACCCCCTAAGGCGGTTGAGCACACCCAGCTTCTGGGAGGCTGCCTTAGCAAGACTGGTAATATGGTCCTTCCAAATGAGAGCAGAAGAAAAAGAGACACCAAGAATATTGAGAGAAGATGAAGGGTTGATTTTTGTATTGTTGAAGAATAAGGGATAGTCCGCTGGGAGATCCTGACGGGTAGATAGATGGAGAAATTGGGTTTTGGAAGCATTAAAGTTAACAAGGTTTTCTCTGCCCCAATTGGAAATTGTATTTAGATCAGAATTTAAGAGTTCTATGGCTTCATTACGTTGTTGTTGAGAGATTGCTGGCTGGGGCGTTCTGAAAAACTAATGGAGTAGTGTAAGGTTGAGTCGTCTGCGTATGAATGGATGGGAATTAAGGTACAGTTAAGGAGATCATTTATAAAAATTAGAAAGAGAATAGGAGATAGGACAGAGCCCTGAGGAACACCGGAGTTTATAGGCTGAGGAAGTGAACAATGGCCATCCACAACCGCGGCTATGGAACGGCCGGAAAGGAAATTAGAGACAAAGGCACAGATGGAGGGATAGAAACCGAAGGAGGGTAGTTTAGAAATTAAAGATTTATGCCAGACTCTATCGAAGGCTTTCGATATGTCTAGTGCAATAGAAAAAGTCTCACCGAAGTCCCGAAAGGAGGATGACCAAGAGTTAGTAAGATATGAAAGAAGATCACCAGTAGAGCGACCCTTAAGGAAGCCATACTGGCGATCTGAGAGCAGATTATGAGAAGAGAAATGCTTAAGAAATTTGGAAGCAAGAATAGTTTCAAAAACTTTAGAAAGACAAGAGATAAGAGCAATTGGACGATAGTTGGAGGGTTGAGAGCGGTCACCCTTCTTTGGGACAGGTTGAATGTGAGCAAACTTCCAGCATGAAGGGAAGACGTTAGAGGATAGACAGAGACGAAAGAGTTTCACATTTCTTTATGTGTAAGAAATGAGTGTATGCTTGCGTGTACGTACGTACGTACGTAAGTGTGTGTGTGTGTGTGTGTGTGTGTGTGTGTGTGTGTGTGTGTGTGTGTGTGTGTTCAAAGTTCCAACTCTCCCACCAAACATAGGCTTTCTTATAGCCTTAAGGGAGCCCACCTCGCTTTTTTCTCTTTCTCTCCCTCTCTCTTTGACTTTAATCCATTCGGCCCCATTCAGCTTACTAATTTAAGACGTTTACCCCCATCCAGGTGTCAATATTTTCCTGGCGAGCAGTAGCGAGCCTGCATAAACATATTTGTGTTTTGACAGCAAGCTAAATTATTACATTTTTCGATAGAAAAATGTATCCGGCGAAGCCGGATTTCTCCATACAATGGAAGATATCGACACCTGGAAGGGGATAAACGTCTTAAAACAGTTGGCTGAATGGGGCCGAATGAATACAAGCCAGGGAAAGAGAAAAAAGGAGAAAAAGATAGAACAAAAACAGTGACCCCACTTAAGGTTCGAACGTACAACACGGTAATGTATGTTAGTAATATTCCATGATATAATTAAATTACTCTATATAACAGGTAGGCTCGACACCAACATGATTTTGCTTTTTCTGTGCACCTCGGTTCCTTTTTGGTCAACGAAACTGTAACATCAGCCGGTGGGAAAATATATCATGGGAACTAGTAGTTGTTGTTGTTGTGAATTAAGGTGCTGATCCAGTGAGGTAAAAACAAATTAATTTAAACTCCAAATATTTTATAGATATTGGAAAGTGCAGTCTGGTTGCATCTGGTTGTAGTGGAAGGTCAAAGGGAGGTGTGCAAAACAAACTACTGTGTTTACCGAAAGATACAAAAATAAGTAAGTAAATCGTGGCTCCAACTATGTGATTTTCTAAGCAAAGTTGCCACATCACACAAGAACTATTCGATGTAGAAGGATCTAATCTTTGACATTCCCAAGACGAAAGTTTGTGCTTCATTTAGACATAATTTATGCCGGTTAAGCCATTCTATTACAGATATATTAAAAGGTAAACAAGATAGTATGTATAACTTAGTCTTGGATATCCCAGACCAACGGCACCTGGTTGTATCCCTATGGGTCGGAGCTGCTTAAGGGGAGATTTCCACTCGAGGGATTGTTTTCTTCATGTTTAGTCTCATTGCTTTTTATATTTTAAGACGTTCGCTCCATTACTTTGGCGATTTTAAGAACAGGAAAATAGTGAAGATGGGGAAAGCATCAGGAATCAATGGAGTGTGTGGGAAAATGTGGAAATATGGTGGTGAAATAGTGATCGAATGGGTATGGAAAATGTGTAAACTAGCATGGGAGAAGGGGAGTGCACCCAATGACTGGAAGAGAGGCTTAATAGTCCCCCTGTATAAGTGGAAAGAGGAGTGTGTGGTAACCATCTAGGAATACGTCTTCTAAGCGTAGTAGGGAAGGTGTATAGTAAGGTAGTGATTGAGAGAGTGAGAGCGAGAATGGAGAAATGGATAGGTGATGAGCAGAGCAGGTTTAGGAAGGGAAGAGGATGTGTAGATCAGATTTTTCCCTGAAATGTTTTAGAGAAATATCTGGAGAAGCAACAAAAGCTGTATGTTGCCTTTATGAACTTGGAGAAGGCCAATGACAGTGGATAAAGAAGGTATGTGGAAAGTACTGAGAATATACAGAGTAGATGGCAAGTTGCTGAAAGCAGTGAAGAGCATGTATGAGGGTGCAAAGGCATCAGTACCTGTGGAGAATGAGCAGAGCGAGTTCTTTGATCTGAATGTTGGGTTGAAACTAGGGTGTGTGATGTCCCCATGGTTGTTCAATATATATATATGGATGGAGTCATGAAAGAAATACAAGAAAGAGCAGTGGATGTTGGTGTATCGCTGATAAGGGAGGAAAACAAGTGGAAGCTATACCTGTACTGCTGTTTGATGAGTGTTACGACCGAGGCTACGAATAAAAACAAGGGCACTTAATGATTGGACTAGTAATAGGGCACTATGCAACAACGGTACGCTAGATCCAAACCCTCGAACTTATATGCAGGCGAACAAAAACACCTATACCCTCCAGAGTTAACCTGCGATAACGGGGTGTCCTTAACTGGGCATAAATGTACTCTACTTCAGGCTAACCCCACTGGTATAGCCTGATAACAAACAAGATGCAAGTTACGTTAAAATGCATAAAAGGGAAGCTATAGAAAGATCAATTAAATCACTGCAAGATTTAATACAATAAAAAGATGCTTCAATACAGTTACTCTAAACAACAATAAACTCTTCACTCTTATCTGAAAGAAAGTGAAGTATAGTCCTACAGCATAGACCTGGAAACTTCTGAAGAAAGTCTGATGCTCATAAGATGCTCGTATCTTAAACTATATAAGGGCAGGAGGCAGGACACCACACGTGTAGACTGAATACACTAAAAGATAGGACATATAATGTTAACTGACACGAGAATACTATAAATGGGCAACGGTAGTAATGCTCGACACTAAAAGAAGTACTTCCTCATCAACGAAACAGTCTGCTATGGTTGTGCGGCTCAGCAACAACCTAGACTAATAAATGCTGTGAATAATAATGCGTACATATCAAAGAGCTTATATTAAATACTAACAAGTGTCTACTCAATTAATAATGTCTAGCTGGGATACTCTAGCTAAGGAACTGGGGTTGAGCAAGACAGGCTCGTAGCCTAGCAATGTCCTTAAGACTGCATCCTTTAAGTTACGTTAATTGACTGGGGTGCTCTCTTGATAGATCCAGATCACAAGTATCTGGTTCTATCCTGGCGACCCTCAAAAGACAAGCAAAGAGGCAGCAAAGTGTGGAACTGGAACAGGCCAAAGCCCTCAGTCAACACAATGCTGCACTCGCAAAAGACGCAGCCGAAAAGACAACCTAGGCTACCACAGGACCGGTCGAAGTCGTGTAGGTATAAACGAACAATACACATATCGGAGACAACGACTACAGTAACCTTATCCCAGTCTAGCATTAAATAAAAGAGCAGAACACTAAATCAATAATGGAGACACACACAGAGTTCTTAACATCTACTAACTAAGAACCCTCAATCCTATTCTAAGCACATGTAAATATCTCAGAGGACGGCGCATGCAATACAATGGGCCGGCTATGGAAACCGTATGCAGAACCCAAGGGGATAAGTAATTGAATAAAGGTGAAGAGCAATGGAAAAGAAGGTCAGAGAGAGAGACAGTGGTAAAGGGGGTGATCAGGAGAGAGTATGTAAAGGGATGTTAGAAGCATGCTCGCCAAGCCTGTCCTGAGGAGGGTAGATCCTCGGGACCCTCACGCAGTAGGTTAGTTACACAGGAGCTCCCAAGGGCGCGATGGTCGGCCAATCATGGGCCGAGACGTCACAAGGCAGCAGGCCCCTAGGACGCGCCCGGAGCCACCAGCCAATCAAAGGCGAGGGAAAGCCCGCGCGAGCGGGAAAACTCCTCCGAGCGAGGTAGCACAGGCATACGCACGCACATATTACCACCACGCTCTCGTCTCTCTCTCTCTCTCTCTCTCCTTAACTCTACACAATGCATCTTATATTCTACTAATGATATAAAATACTTCCCGTTGTCACAGACGAAAATAAAGACCACCACTGGACCGTCTGTGACAACGCGAGCACCATGAAAGAAAGAACAACACTCTCCGATAACTGCAGCCCACCTCGATGTCCCCGGCGGACGCCAGTGGCCAACGAGAGGCGACTCTGCCAACGCTGGTAGGCGTCACACCCCGCCCAAGATATGGGACGCTCAACATTAGGCGAGCACCATATCTGACAAGGCAGAATGCCGACAAGACCCGCCACAACTAGCCACTCCACCAGAAATGAAATGCAAAGCTCAGTCTTAAATAAAACAACATTTTAGCATAAAGAAAATCTTATAACCCCTCCCAAACATAATAGTATAATTTTAGCCTGCTATGCTCCCAGAGCGAGCTTCACAGAACCCAGCCTACTAAGTGAAAGACAGGTTCAACTTAGGACTTTAGCTATAACATTGACAACTTACAATTAACTATCAAAAAGAAAGAGTTTTTATGTGATTTTTTTTATTTAATTTTAATGTTGTTTTTGATGGCTGCTCTACAGGGGCAAGCCTGATTTTTCTCCACTATCAGCACACACTGACTGAACGGCGAGGATTCTCCTGCAAACATACCCTCCCGTGACACACAATCAGCCAAAACATTGTCAGTGACCATAACATGCCACACATCCAACTTGTGTTCTGGCAGCAAGACAACACCTGACACTGATAAACTGCCCAGTTCATCACAAAACTGGCACTTCTCTTCGCTCTCTCCGGCAACGGGGCCTGCCAATATCCTTTCACTAGTTCTACCTTCGTGATGAGCGAGGCAGCCCCGAAGCGGTCTATGGTGTCGTCAACTCTGGGTAATGGATAGGCGTCTGTCAGGGATAATGCTTCCACACTCTTGCAATCACCATACACACAGATCTTGCCACTCAACTCACTGGCAATGACCACTCACTATATCCTTTATCCCTCGGCCCCTTTTTCCACATGTCGTCTAGCTCTGTTTTCACGACAGGCTGTTGAGCAGGATTTATACGCTAGGGAACTAACTTGAGCCTTGCACTGTCTCCAGCCTCCATGTCGGATTCTACCCCGTACATCAGGCCTGGAGAAGCAACAACCATGCGGATGTACTGCCACAGCCTAGTAAACAACTCCTCTTGTCGCTTAGGAACAAGAGGTTGCAACTTATCTCTAAGAACAACATGCCTAGTACCCTTCCACAACCCAGCTCAGACCGCAGCTTCTAAACTATAGTTTCACTCCTTCTCCACCTTCGTCCCTAGAACAGCCAGGTCATGAGAGAGACAATCAGTACCACCTGTGCAGTCACTCCCATAGTTCATAATTGCTAAGGCTTCCCCGCTGATACCGTCCATGCGCACCCCCGCATTCCTTGCAACTACATCTGCCTGCGCAGCATCACCGCCTTTAGCGACATGGCCAGATACAGTCGGTCTATGGTAGGGCTGTTGCATTCGACTAGAGCAGCATTGGGAGGCTATGCGGCGACCGGGCACATCCACTCCACAGCCAACCTCACCAATCTGCTCAAAGTCCTCCTTCTGACCACCACCCTTGGCAGCCATGGGTCGACCCTGACCTGACAACCATGCCAAAGCTTCGTCGCCCACCTTGAACCACCGAAACAACGAGGCCAACGGTCTACTCACACTCAAGTGACCTGCCAGCGGAACATCGTGCACCGCATGAGTTGTGAGGCCTGGGTGCTTGGCACGACCAGTGGGGTATGAACCGAGCTGGTGCTGGAGCGCTGCACACTGCTGCTCAGGCAGGTGCTCTAGCGCTTCCACAGCCACCAGACTCGTGTCCCCCGCCCACTGCTCCGCCGAGACATGACAATCCCAATTCTCCTCCACCTGTGCCCCACTGCCCCCCTCTCCTTCTCCACCTTGGCCGCTGCAGACCAACGCAGGGACAGTAGGCTGCTCAGGTGGTTGCCTCACAAACTCCTTTAACAGGTTCACCTGACATGTTTCCCCGTCCTCGTGTTCAATAGCCCCGTTCCCACAACTCTCCTCCACCTGGGACCTACTAAGTCGCGGAGTGCCATCACGCCCAACCATGTCACTAGGGGTGACAGGTTCTGGGGCCACTCATGAGCTTACCTCTAGGTCAAGTACGGAGTTGCTAAGAAGAGCCGCTGGATCAAAACTTGCAAAACTCCCAACTTTAGCTTTTTCCTTCCGACCGTTCCTCCGTTGGTCTAGCGACTGAGGAATAGGCTGTGACACCTTAGATGCACGAGATTGGGTGTTAACACACGCCCTCTGCTGTGATTGACACCTCTCGACCAACTCCTGCCCCTCCCTACTCACGTCGGCCGCCCTCTCGGCGCCTACTAAGGGTGGAACCTCAGAAGTAGGAACCGCAAAGTCGTTGCCTAGAAGAAGGTCAACGCCCTCTACTGGCAGTTTCTCCACGATTCCAACATCCAACTGTCGTGTCAC
>JBAKBP010006327.1:0-20000 GCA_037953745.1 Lithodes maja
ATGACAGTTACAGGTTAAGTACAGGACTAAGATTGTATAGCCATTTATCGAATACTGGATATACATTTAATGGGAGGCAGACCGTTTTTCTGGGCCCCCTTCTCCCTAATGATTAGCCCACTAGTTTTGAGATAATAAGACGTTCGGCCTATTAGTTTGGCGATTTTAACACCTTTTGCCCCATTTCGTTGTCAATTTTAAGACCTTTCACGCCATTTAGGTGTCTATTATTTCCTGGCGAGCGATAGCGAGCCAGCACTTTTTAAGAGGTTATAAGTACCCCAAACAACCTAACCTAGCTTAACCTAGTGTCCTTAGTGGGGGCTGCCGCCGCCACACCCCCGCTGTTAGCACGTAGCTAGTGCAGGTTCCTAGTAACACCAAATTGTCATTAACCTAACCAAACAACCTAACCTAGTGTCCTTAGTGGGGGCTGCCGCCGCCACACCCCCGCTGTTAGCACGTAGCTAGTGCAGGTTCCTAGTAACACCAAATTGTCATTAACCTAACCAAACAACCTAACCTAGTGTCCTTAGTGGGGGCTGCCGCCGCCACACCCCCGCTGTTAGCACGTAGCTAGTGCAGGTTCCTAGTAACACCAAATTGTCATTAACCTAACCAAACAACCTAACCTAGTGTCCTTAGTGGGGGCTGCCGCCGCCACACCCCCGCTGTTAGCACGTAGCTAGTGCAGGTTCCTAGTAACACCAAATTGTCATTAACCTAACCAAACAACCTAACCTAGTGTCCTTAGTGGGGGCTGCCGCCGCCACACCCCCGCTGTTAGCACGTAGCTAGTGCAGGTTCCTAGTAACACCAAATTGTCATTAACCTAACCAAACAACCTAACCTAGTGTCCTTAGTGGGGGCTGCCGCCGCCACACCCCCGCTGTTAGCACGTAGCTAGTGCAGGTTCCTAGTAACACCAAATTGTCATTAACCTAACCAAACAACCTAACCTAGTGTCCTTAGTGGGGGCTGCCGCCGCCACACCCCCGCTGTTAGCACGTAGCTAGTGCAGGTTCCTAGTAACACCTAATTGTCATTAACCTAACCAAACAACCTAACCTAGTGTCCTTAGTGGGGGCTGTCGCCCCCACACCCCCGCTATTAGCACGTAAAAATCAGACTAACCTCGGAGGTTTGATGATCACCAAATATAATTCAGACTAACCTCGGACTATCGACGGTGGAAGTTATGTTAATAATCCCGTGTAAAATATGTTCTAGTGCCCTCACACATCAAAACAACTTCACTGATTAGAGGGCAACCCTTCCTCAATTCCATTATGGCCGAAACTGAGACGAAAATCTAAGTGACGTCACACACAGTTTTGCAACAACCAATCAAATGTCAAACATTGGTGTGACGTCACCGTTGCCACACTCAGTTCATTGACCAATAGAATATCAGCTTACAACAAAACATTCGGCTTGGCTGGCTCTTGTTTTGCGTTTCTCGTAGTCTACGGCTTGTTTACGCGGTGATTGTGGTTTATACTCAATTGATTAAGTTATAGTAGGATGCGGATTATAAGAAGATATTATGATTTAAACATCCAATCATAGTCGAAAATAAGATCTGAATATATTTCACACTATTATTCAAGAGTATTTTCCTGGAATTAACTGCTTGCTTTGCTTGTGAGATGTTAACTATTCCATATAGGTACCTCTACCTCTACCTCTCTCTGCCTTTGCTACCTCTAATCTGCAGTTAGTGTCGCACCGCCTTACCCACCTACACTTTACACTCTCTCTCTCTCTCTCGCGTTCTATCTCCCTCTCTTCCTCTCCCTCCCTCCACTTTACTCTCTCTCTCTCTCTCCCACTTGTTTGTATATTACATCTCAATATCTATCGGAATATTTGTTCTCGTTGGCTTCCTCTCTTCATATATCTCGTATAATGTACAGTATAATTATACTCACGTGTAACTTCTCTCCATGACGAGGACACACAGCGTCACCTCTCGTTACTTTATTCACTCTGAAACAATAACAATACCACATAAGAACAGGGTGCAAGATTAAATATATTTATCTCCCTATGAACCATGTCTTATGATAAAATACGACAATATATATTACAAAACTCACAATAATAAAATAAAGATAATCATATATACCCGGTACTGTATACATCTTACAAAATTACATATTTTACTCCAAACCCTGCCTATAATATGAGAACATAATATAGTAAGACAAGATCCATTTAGTTATTAAAATCAACGTAGCCAAGATTAACATGCATACATCATACATTTACCCAACTGTACAAATCCTTACAAAATACAGAGTAATTATACCATGTACACACCGTATACTTAGTCAACTGCACACATCATTATAAAACACAGAGTCAACATATGTAAACATACCTGAAGCAGAGGAAATCGTGTTAAGAGTATAATATCCGATAGCACTGCCGGCCGAACGGTTACTGACGTCTTCTGTGCGAATGAAGTGTCTAAATTAACAGTGAACGATTTCCAGCTTAGGTACAATTGAAGCAGGTTAAGGGGGTAGTACTTGGTTTTTGGGATATATCAAGCTTAGAAAAACACCCCCTAGACCCCCTTTCTAGATAAATGTGTACATTTTTCGGTAGAAAAATGTCCCGGCCGTAGGCCGATTCCTTCTAAAATTAGAGGCTCGCTATCGCTCGCCAGGAAAAAGTCGACACCTAAAGGGCACGAGAGGTCTTAATATCGAATACAAAAATGAGGCGAATTGTCTCAAAATCGCCAAGCTAACGGAACGAACGTCTTAAGACCTCAAAACTAATATGCTAAACATGAGGGAGAAGGGGGTCCATGAAAAGCGAGTACTACCCCCTTAAAGTGTTTCATGTTATTCATATCACGACCAAATATAATGGAACCTGAACGAATACAAATGAGACCGTGAACAGCTATATATAATGATTCGAAGCTTTGCAACTCACACATTAATATGAATAGAACTTGAACAATGATTCGGCCGACAGTGAACCTTAACTCTCAATAAATTAAGAGCTGAATGTGCTTCGAACATTAACTCTTTCACGCATTTATGACGCAGAGGTTGCCAGATTAGCAATAAGAAATAGAGTTCTCTCACACTTATAATTACCTCTCCAAAATTAGTTTTCTGCCCACAGCTAACTCAAAGACAACTGCAGAGGTTGAAGTAACTAAACTAAAGGTTTCTAAATACCCCTGATGGTAACAAAGGCTTTAAAGTATCCCCAATAGGCTCAACACAGCTAACTCAAAGACAACTGCAGAGGTTGAAGTAACTAAACTAAAGGTTTCTAAATACCCCTGATGGTAACAAAGGCTTTAAAGTATCCCCAATAGGCTCAACACAGCTAACTCAAAGACAACTGCAGAGGTTGAAGTAACTAAACTAAAGGTTTCTAAATAGCCCTGATGGTAACAAAGGCTTTAAAGTATCCCCAATAGGCTCAACACAGCTAACTCAAAGACAACTGCAGAGGTTGAAGTAACTAAACTAAAGGTTTCTAAATACCCCTGATGGTAACAAAGGCTTTAAAGTATCCCCAATAGGCTCAACACAGCTAACTCAAAGACAACTGCAGAGGTTGAAGTAACTAAACTAAAGGTTTCTAAATACCCCTGATGGTAACAAAGGCTTTAAAGTATCCCCAATAGGCTCAACACAGCTAACTCAAAGACAACTGCAGAGGTTGAAGTAACTAAACTAAAGGTTTCTAAATAGCCCTGATGGTAACAAAGGCTTTAAAGTATCCCCAATAGGCTCAACACAGCTAACTCAAAGACAACTGCAGAGGTTGAAGTAACTAAACTAAAGGTTTCTAAATACCCCTGATGGTAACAAAGGCTTTAAAGTATCCCCAATAGGCTCAACACAGCTAACTCAAAGACAACTGCAGAGGTTGAAGTAACTAAACTAAAGGTTTCTAAATAGCCCTGATGGTAACAAAGGCTTTAAAGTATCCCCAATAGGCTCAACACAGCTAACTCAAAGACAACTGCAGAGGTTGAAGTAACTAAACTAAAGGTTTCTAAATACCCCTGATGGTAACAAAGGCTTTAAAGTATCCCCAATAGGCTCAACACAGCTAACTCAAAGACAACTGCAGAGGTTGAAGTAACTAAACTAAAGGTTTCTAAATACCCCTGATGGTAACAAAGGCTTTAAAGTATCCCCAATAGGCTCAACACAGCTAACTCAAAGACAACTGCAGAGGTTGAAGTAACTAAACTAAAGGTTTCTAAATAGCCCTGATGGTAACAAAGGCTTTAAAGTATCCCCAATAGGCTCAACACAGCTAACTCAAAGACAACTGCAGAGGTTGAAGTAACTAAACTAAAGGTTTATAAATACCCCTGATGGTAACAAAGGCTTTAAAGTATCCCCAATAGGCTCAACACAGCTAACTCAAAGACAACTGCAGAGGTTGAAGTAACTAAACTAAAGGTTTATAAATACCCCTGATGGTAACAAAGGCTTTAAAGTATCCCAATAGGCTCAACACAGCTAACTCAAAGACAACTGCAGAGGTTGAAGTAACTAAACTAAAGGTTTCTAAATACCCCTGATGGTAACAAAGGCTTTAAAGTATCCCCAATAGGATCAAAATCGCGTCATATGTCGGAGAGGGTTAATACACAACTTTATACTTATAACATAACTAATAACATAACTTAGTCTAGAAGTATACAAATACCTACAATGAATGTACACTCGGCCGCAATTCCGCGTGGGCCACCTAGCCATAGGGTTTGGGTAAATCCGTTGTGTAGTTTGTTCGCTCTGAATATAGTAAGATCTCACACTCCCCTCCCTGAATCAATCGAAGATTTTGCCCCATAGATGGCGCAGCTTGATGGGAAGGGAGGGAGCTTGTCGTAGTGTTAAAAGGGTAGGACACAATGGGAGGAGGTGACGTTCTATAACATACAGTGACGAATGTTAAACTTATTTACTTTTACTTGTTCATACAATAATGCTCCCGAAACTAATTCGTAATGAACAGTAGATTCCTCTTTCAGTAACTGAAACGTCACTCTCTCTCTCTCTCAAGTCAAATGAGCTTTGGTTGTTCAGCTAACTGTACATATAATATGATTGTTTCGGTTTTAATATAATAATTTGTAAACTTTATAAGTAGTAGGCATAATTTATGCACACATTTCCGATTTATATATTTAAATTGAAGTTCTATTTATCAGGAAGTACCGGTATAGGTTTTATACCAATCCTTTCGGTGAGCATAATTTCGCCAAGCAATGATGCCCTAGTTTGGAGTTTTCGCCAAGCAGCATGCATGGCGAAATGTTGCTTTGCTCAGCGAAAGTTGCCCGTGTGATAGCCCTTATATACTCACCAGTGTTCATATACTGCTACAGTATTGGTGTTGTAACTTTAATAATACCACTAGCTTCTATACCTATGTTGCGTTTATTGGGCTATTATAAGAAACAAGTGATGTTTTTATATCTAACCCTAGTATTTTTAAACTACACTAAGTGCTGCCTTAAACCTTCATGAACGAAATAGGCAGAAACAAATTGTGATTTTTCAGAAACTAAATGATATTTATCCCTTTATCACAAATGATGACTGTTATTATCTTCATTGGATGTTTGGTTATCACTTATGGTTATAATACGGTGGTGACACCTGTATTATTAAACATGTGGCAAGGTTGTTACCAACACTATAGTGAACTAAGATAAAATAACCGTATGAGTGCTAATTTGTGATGAAAGACTAAATCACATTCAATTTCAGAAACATGACTATTTTGTTGAGCTTGTTTCGTTGATGAAGGTTTAGGGAAACATATATTGTAACATTTGGGAAGGGCTCTGCCAACGCTATATTGAACGAAGATAAAAACACAGACTTAATTTGTGATAATGGACTCCAACACTGCATTTGCTACTGTCTATACAATAGTTAAAGGAGGATATTGTCATTGCTTCCAAAATACAGGTTCACAACGTAAACATTATACTGATAGTGCTACGGTCACACCTATTTATATATCGTTTACAATATAAGTTAACTGTTGAAATAATGATAAGATCGTGGATAAAGCAAAACATATCAAATTAAGAAGAACTGGACCCGAGTCCCTCAGCGTGCGAACCCTGGTTGTGATACCAACGCCAAAATAATTACTTCGGCAATAAAGTTCATACTACATTATTTACCAATCTTACCTTTATGACTTGTTATCATATTATTTAACGTTGTTACCGATAAATACAGAACTTCGATGTTTAATATGGCAACTAATTGAAGGTAACATAATAATAATAATAATAATAATAATAATAATAATAATAATAACAAAATATTTATGATGCCTTGCCGGAGTTGGTGGTTGGAACGCGGGACTCAGAATATAGAGTTCACACCGCTCCAGACAGAACAGTTCACACCGCTCCAGACAGAACAGTTCACACCGCTCCAGACAGAACAGTTCACACCGCTCCAGACACGACAGTTCACACCGCTCCAGACAGAACAGTTCACACCGCTCCAGACAGAACAGTTCACACCGCTCCAGACAGAACAGTTCACACCGCTCCAGACAGAACAGTTCACACCGCTCCAGACAGAACAGTTCACTCCGCTCCAGACAGAACAGTTCACACCGCTCCAGACAGAACAGTCACACCGCTCCAGACAGAACAGTCACACTTCTTATCATCAACAACACAAACTTTTACCATATGAATATTTTCTACGTCTAAACCCTTTTATTACTTTTGATTTTATTTGTTCTACATGTGAGAAGGAGGCAATAGCAAAGTCTGTAACAAGTGTCTCCCAAAAATTTGAAAAAAGTGAAAGAGAGCCAAATTCAAAGTGCGTTAGAGTCTAAATACATGGACAAACGGAGCTTGAAGCAGTTTAAGTCATTGGATGAGGAAAAGACAGATTGAGTGAGAAAGTTACAGATCTATCTTGTTGATTAGAAGAAAGACAAGGGAAATTGGTTCACTCTTGGGTTAGACAGTTGGACAGAATACGGGTGGAAATCTGTTAAAGGGCAGGTATTTCTCTCTCTCCGTAATGGAGTAGATATACACAGAGAAAGCTCTATAGAACATTGCTTCTTGTAATAGAGAGAGAGAGAGAGCATTGTTGTGGGTGTGTTGTACTAGTGAGAACAATACAAGAAATTAAAAGTTATATGTAACAGATTCATTGTAACAAACACACGATTGCCTTCAGTTCAAGTATATATATATATATATATATATATATATATATATATATATATATATGTGTGTGTGTGTGTGTGTGTGTGCGTGTTTCGGTGTAGAATATCTCACAAATACGCATGAGTTACATGAATGAAGGTAATGTCTGGAGCCACACTATCATTAGCTTGCTATATGAGGTCTGACCGGTATGGAGGTCACAATATTGACATAGGGGTACACTGTACCGGCTATGGTACACCAGGTACTCGTTATATTAACAGTGGATTGTGTTGAGGGTTGTAGATAGTGTCTGGAGCCACAATATCATTAGCTTGCTATATGAGGTCTGACCGGTATGGAGGTCACAATATTGACATAGGGGTACACTGTACCGGCTATGGTACACCAGGTACTCGTTATATTAATAGTGGATTGTGTTGAGGGTTGTAGATAGTGTCTGGAGCAACAATATCATTAGCTTGCTATATGAGGTCTGACCGGTATGGAGGTCACAATATTGACATAGGGGTACACTGTACCGGCTATGGTACACCAGGGTACTCGTTATATTAACAGTGGATGGTGTTGAGGGTTGTAGATAGTGTCTGGAGCCACAATATCATTAGCTTGCTATATGAGGTCTGACCGGTATGGAGGTCACAATATTGACATAGGGGTACACTGTACCGGCTATGGTACACCAGGTACTCGTTATATTAACAGTGGATGGTGTTGAGGGTTGTAGATAGTGTCTGGAGCCACAATATCATTAGCTTGCTATATGAGGTCTGACCGGTATGGAGGTCACAATATTGACATAGGGGTACACTGTACCGGCTATGGTACACCAGGTACTCGTTATATTAACAGTGGATGGTGTTGAGGGTTGTAGATAGTGTCTGGAGCCACAATATCATTAGCTTGCTATATGAGGTCTGACCGGTATGGAGGTCACAATATTGACATAGGGGTACACTGTACCGGCTATGGTACACCAGGTACTCGTTATATTAACAGTGGATGGTGTTGAGGGTTGTAGATAGTGTCTGGAGCCACAATATCATTAGCTTGCTATATGAGGTCTGACCGGTATGTAGGTCACAATATTGACATAGGGGTACACTGTACCGGCTATGGTACACTAGGTACTCGTTATATTAACAGTGGATTGTGTTGAGGGTTGTAGATAGTGTCTGGAGCAACAATATCATTAGCTTGCTATATGAGGTCTGACCGGTATGGAGGTCACAATATTGACATAGGGGTACACTGTACTGGCTATGGTACACCAGGTACTCGTTATATTAACAGTGGATGGTGTTGAGGGTTGTAGATAGTGTCTGGAGCCACAATATCATTAGCTTGCTATATGAGGTCTGACCGGTATGGAGGTCATAATATTGACATAGGGGTACACTGTACCGGCTATGGTACACCAGGTACTAGTTATATTAATAGTGGATTGTGTTGAGGGTTGTAGATAGTGTCTGGAGCCACAATATCATTAGCTTGCTATATGAGGTTTGACCGGAATGGAGGTCACAATATTGACATAGGGGTACACTGTACCGGCTATGGTACACCAGGTACTCGTTATATTAATAGTGGATTGTGTTGAGGGTTGTAGATAATGTCTGGAGCCACAATATCATTAGCTTGCTATATGAGGTCTGAACGGTATGGAGGTCACAATATTGACATAGGGGTACACTGTACCTGCTATGGTACACCAGGTACTCGTTATATTAATAGTAGATTGTGTTGAGGGTTGTAGATAGTGTCTGGAGCCAAAATATCATTAGCTTGCTATTATGAGGTCTGACCGGTATGGAGGTTACAATATTGACATAGGGGTACACTGTACCGGCTATGGTACACCAGGTACTCGTTATATTAATAGTGGATTGTGTTGAGGGTTGTAGATAGTGTCTGGAGCCAAAATATAATTAGCTTGCTATATGAGGTCTGACGGTATGGAGGTCACAATATTGACATAGGGGTACACTGTACCGGCTATGGTACACCAGGTACTCGTTATATTAATTGTGGATTGTGTTGAGGGTTGTAGATAGTGTCTGGAGCCACAATATCATTAGCTTGCTATATGAGGTCTGACCGGTATGGAGGTCACAATATTGACATAGAGGTACACTGTACCGGCTATGGTACACCAGGTACTCGTTATATTAATAGTGGATTGTGTTGAGGGTTCTAGATAGTGTCTGGAGCCACAATATCATTAGCTTGCTATATGAGGTCTGACCGGTATGGAGGTCACAATATTGACATAGGGGTACACTGTACCGGCTATGGTACACCAGGTACTCGTTATATTAATAGTGGATTGTGTTAAGGGTTGTAGATAGTGTCTGGAGCCACAATATCATTAGCTTGCTATATAAGGTCTGACCGGTATGGAGGTCACAATATTGACATAGGGGTACACTGTACCGGCTATGGTACACCAGGTACTCGTTATATTAATAGTGAATTGTGTTGAGGGTTGTAGATAGTGTCTGGAGCCACAATATCATTAGCTTGCTATATGAGGTCTGACCGGTATGGAGGTCACAATATTGACATAGGGGTACACTGTACCGGATATGGTACACCAGGTACTCGTTATATTAATAGTGGATTGTGTTGAGGGTTGTAGATAGTGTCTGGAGCCACAATATCATTAGCTTGCTATATGAGGTCTGACCGGTATGGAGGTCACAATATTGACATAGGGGTACACTGTACCGGCTATGGTACACCAGGTACTCGTTATATTAATAGTGGATTGTGTTAAGGGTTGTAGATAGTGTCTGGAGCCACAATATCATTAGCTTGCTATATAAGGTCTGACCGGTATGGAGGTCACAATATTGACATAGGGGTACACTGTACCGGCTATGGTACACCAGGTACTCGTTATATTAATAGTGAATTGTGTTGAGGGTTGTAGATAGTGTCTGGAGCCACAATATCATTAGCTTGCTATATGAGGTCTGACCGGTATGGAGGTCACAATATTGACATAGGGGTACACTGTACCGGCTATGGTACACCAGGAACTCGTTATATTAATAGTGGATTGTGTTGAGGGTTGTAGAT
Organism: Lithodes maja; assembly: GCA_037953745.1. Classification (NCBI taxonomy): domain Eukaryota; kingdom Metazoa; phylum Arthropoda; class Malacostraca; order Decapoda; family Lithodidae; genus Lithodes; species Lithodes maja. Next base: position 10,292 of record JBAKBP010006327.1, read on the forward strand.
AGTGTCTGGAGCCAAAATATCATTAGCTTGCTATATGCGGTCTGACCGGTATGGAGGTCACAATATTGACATAGAGGTACACTGTACCGGCTATGGTACACCAGATACTCGTTATATTAATAGTGGATTGTGTTGAGGGTTGTAGATAGTGTCTGGAGCCAAAATATCATTAGCTTGCTATATGAGGTCTGACCGGTATGGAGGTTACAATATTGACATAGGGGTACACTGTACCGGCTATGGTACACCAGGTAATCGTTATATTAATAGTGGATTGTGTTGAGGGTTGTAGATAGTGTCTGGAGCCACAATATCATTAGCTTGCTATATAAGGTCTGAACGGTATGGAGGTCACAATATTGACATAGGGGTACACTGTACCGGCTATGGTACACCAGGTACTCGTTATATTATTAGTGGATTGTGTTGAGGGTTGTAGAGAGTGCCTGGAACCACAATATCATTAGCTTGCTATTTAAGGTCTGACCGGTATGGAGGTCACAATATTGACATAGGGGTACACTGTACCGGCTATGGTACACCAGGTACTCGTTATATTAATAGTGGATTGTGTTGAGGGTTGTAGATAGTGTCTGGAGCCACAATATCATTAGCTTGCTATATGAGGTCTGACCGGTATGGAGGTCACAATATTGACATAGGGGTACACTGTACCGGCTATGGTACACCAGGAACTCGTTATATTAATAGTGGATTGTGTTGAGGGTTGTAGATAGTGTCTGGAGCCACAATATAATTAGCTTGCTATATGCGGTCTGACCGGTATGGAGGTTACAATATTGACATAGGGGTACACTGTACCGGCTATGGTACACCAGGTACTCGTTATATTAATAATGGATTATGTTGAGGGTTGTAGATAGTGTCTGGAGCCACAATATCATTAGCTTGCTATATGAGGTCTGACCGGAATGGAGGTCACAATATTGACATAGAGGTACACTGTACCGGCTATGGTACACCAGATACTCGTTATATTAATAGTGGATTGTGTTGAGGGTTGTAGATAGTGTCTGGAGCCAAAATATCATTAGCTTGCTATATGAGGTCTGACCGGTATGGAGGTTACAATATTGACATAGGGGTACACTGTACCGGCTATGGTACACCAGGTACTCGTTATATTAATAGTGGATTGTGTTGAGGGTTGTAGATAGTGTCTGGAGCCACAATATCATTAGCTTGCTATATGAGGTCTGACCGGTATGGAGGTCACAATATTGACATAGGACTACACTGTACCGGCTATGGTACACCAGGTACTCGTTATATTAATAGTAGATTGTGTTGAGGGTTGTAGATAGTGTCTGGAGCCACAATATCATTAGCTTGCTATATGAGGTCTGACCGGTATGGAGGTCACAATATTGACATAGGGGTACACTGTACCGGCTATGGTACACCAGGTACTCGTTATATTAATAGTGGATTGTGTTGAGGGTTGTAGATAGTGTCTGGAGCCACAATATCATTAGCTTGCTATTTAAGGTCTGACCGGTATGGAGGTCACAATATTGACATAGGGGTACAGTGTACCGGCTATGGTACACCAGGTACTCGTTATATTAATAGTAGATTGTGTTGAGGGTTGTAGATAGTGTCTGGAGCCACAATATCATTAGCTTGCTATATGAGGTCTGACCGGTATGGAGGTCACAATATTGACATAGGGGTACACTGTACCGGCTATGGTACACCAGGTACTCGTTATATTAATAGTGGATTGTGTTGAGGGTTGTAGATAGTGTATGGAGCCACAATATCATTAGCTTGCTATATAAGGTCTGACCGGTATGGAGGTCACAATATTGACATAGGGGTACACTGTACCGGCTATGGTACACCAGGTACTCGTTATATTAATAGTGGATTGTGTTGAGGGTTGTAGATAGTGTCTGGAGCCACAATATCATTAGCTTGCTATTTAAGGTCTGACCGGTATGGAGGTCACAATATTGACATAGGGTACACTGTACCGGCTATGGTACACCAGGTACGCCATATATTAATATTGGATAGCTACAGTACTCCACTGTGAACACCATGTGATTGTAAGCAACAGAGCTAATGTTTCATTGCATACTGCAGTATATTTGTCTATTAAACTGTTAAAATATAGTCCTACCCGGGTATAAGTTAATTCCAAGCGTGAACTACCTGTAGCCTAACTACTAGTAGCCTATGTGTTAGTCTTAATATCTATCATATAAAACAGTATTAACAAAGTAGGCCTAGGCACATTTTAATAATATAGAATAAAGCAATCATAGCCTATGAATGATAGCATTGATTAAATTAGTTACAATATTATAAGAACATAAGAACATAAGAAAATGGGAGTCTGCAGAAAGCCGATTGGCCTACACAAGGCAGATACCTGTCACACCCAACCCTAATTATAAGCCCAGCTTAAAAACACCATTAGGACTTACCTCACCGAAACGGTCAGAGGTTAGAAAAACGGGGATCTGCAGATCCCACACCTGGGTCACACCTGACAGATCACCCTCACACCAAACCCATCTCGTCCATATGCCTATCTAATTGTATCTTAAAGCTCCCTATCGTTCTTGATCCCACTATAGCACTTGGTAGTCCATTCCACCAATTAACGTAAGTCCATTTTTAACGCAGGATTACGGGGTCTGCAGAGCGCTGATTGGCCCAACCCTTCTCGTCCATATGCTTATCCAATTTTATCTTAAAGCTCCCTACCGTTTTTAATCCCACTATAGCAATTGGTAGTCCATTCCACCCATCTACAACTCTGTTACCAAACCAATATTTGCCTATATCTTTTCTGAAACTAAATTTATCTAATTTGAAACCATTGGTACGAGTTCTTTCGCTATCACTGAGCTTTAGTACATTTGTCATGTCCCCTTTGTTAATCCCACTAACCCTGAATCTATGTCCATTCTGTAATAAGGACACCAAAATTGAACAGCATAATCCATATGGGGTCTCACTAATGACAAGTAAAGTTTTAAGATAACATCAGCAGTTCTGTTACTCACACTCCTAGAGATGAACCCGAGAATCCTGTTTGCCTTGTTTTAAGGTAGTGCATGCAATATAACATTAAATCCACCATAGATACAAGCAATGATAGGTTTTGGTTTAAGGTAGTGCATGCAATATAACATTAAATCCACCATAGATACAAGCAATGATAGGTTTTGGTTTAAGGTAGTGCCATGCAATATAACATTAAATCCACCATAGATACAAGCAATGATAGGTTTTGTTTTAAGGTAGTGCATGCAATATAACATTAAATCCACCATAGATACAAGCAATGATAGGTTTTGGTTTAAGGTAGTGCATGCAATATAACATTAAATCCACCATAGATACAAGCAATGATAGGTTTTGTTTTAAGGTAGTGCATGCAATATAACATTAAATCCACCATAGATACAAGCAATGATAGGTTTTGGTTTTATTTTTCTTTTTTAGTGCGCAAATCAGTATACAAATTAAATTCAACATTACCTCCACCTATCATAAACCAATATATACTGTATACTGTATATCTGCATGCATTCTGCTGATTGTCGATATTTACAGCTTGTTTTTTTTTAAACTATAGTTTGCACCCTAGACCTCCATCAAGCTAAAAAAGAATGCCCCCTAGACCCCCCATCGAGATAAAATTGACAAGAAAGTGGGACGAAAGGTCTCAAAATAACCAAACTAATGGGACGAACGTCTCAAAACATCAACACTAATGGGGCTAATCATGAGGGAGAAGTGGGTCCAGAAATATAAGCACTCAATTAAACTTCCTTATAGCCCCCAAAACGCGAAAGTAGTCAATTACAACCGAGGATCACTGAGCCCGGAGAACAACCAGCCCAGCTCGACCTAGACCCCCTCGTCCCCTTAAGGTAAGTAAGCAAATGACGAGGCGGACTTAAGGGGGTCACCGGCTTTTTGTTTATCTTTCTCTCCTTTTCTCTCCTTCCCTGGCTTGTATCCATTCGGCCCCACTCAGCCAACTATCCCAAGACGCCCATCCTCATCCAGGAGTCGATTTCTTCCCGGCGACCGATAGCATTGTATGGGAAAAGCCTGCTATCGAAAAATGTACAAATTTAGCTTGCTGTCAAAACAAAAATATATGCTGGCTCGCTACCGTTCGCCAGGAAAATATTGACACCTAGATGGGGGTAAACGTCCCAAAACAGCAGGCTGAATGGGGCCGAATGGACACAAGCCAAAGAGAGAGGGAGAGAAAGAGAAAACCAGGGAGGTGGGCTCCCTTAACAATTACTATATTATACAGTACCTTAGGCCACGGTGGGTAGAAGACACACACACACACACACACACACACACACACACACACATATATATATATATATATACTGTATATTAGCCATTTCATCTATATATACCTTTTTTTTACTATACTGTAATATACAATATATCATATACAATGCTATTATATAAGCCACGGTGGGTAGAAGGCACACACACACACACATATAACATATTAGCCATTTCCTTTATATATATATATATACCTTACCTTACTATACTATATTGTACAATACTAACTATTACACAATACTATTATATAACATTATAGCTAATTTAATCAATGCTATCATACTCTAACTAATGCTAACTTTATTAACCAATTAAATAATCATAAATAGTAAAATCATTATAAAATATTAACCAACCTATTATCAACTCTGCTTCTATTAACCCTATATATACAAGTAAAAATATACTAAGAACAAAACAACAAAATTTAAGAAGAAAAAACATCGTCCTCGCCGGGCCTCGAACCTGCAACATCAGAATTATCAGATTCAAAAGGTTACCGTTGCCGCTAGGCTAGCGCGACACTAATAATCGAGCAGTGGGACAGTTATTTGAGCAGAGTATGGCTCTTGCTATTGTACTTCAGCTTATCTTTGTCGCTTTATTGCAAAGTATTTTGAGATTAATACATCTATATCATATATATACCACTCAAAATTATATATTACAAAGCTTTAAAACCATCCAACGAGTACATATAGGTCGGATTAGTGTTAAATAATGCCGAGGAGACAGCCATGAAAGTTGCGGGAGAGTGATGCAACTCTACTTCACTCCATTTCTTGCTGTATTTTACGTAATTTACCGTTAAATATGTAACGAATCTTACAAAATCATTAAGCATTATATTTGTTTAGTCTTCCTCGCCCATACATCAGGGACAGGAGCCATAATAGCTTGTGAATAGACCATTGGAAAGAGACGAAATATCAGTGCGAAATATGGACAAAAGAACTTAGTCAAATGACCTTAGGTTGTTCAGCTAACTACATATACTATGATTGTTTCGGTTTTAATATAATAATTTGTAAACTTTATAAGTAGTAGGCATAATTTATGCACACATTTCCAATTTATATATTTAAATTGAAGTTCTATTTATCAGGAAGTATAGGTTTTATACCAATCCTTTCGGTGAGCTTAATTTCGCCAAGCAATGATTAGTGAAAAGAGTTCTGGCTTTGCTCAGCGAAACGCCCTAGTTTGGAGTTTTCGAAATGTTGCTTTGCTCAGCGAAAGTTGCCCGTGTGATAGCCCCTTTAGGTTGTTTTGTTATAGCTATGTTTTGACGAGTTTGTGTAGTTTAAAAAGACTATGTGGTAGTTGTTGGGATAAGTGATATAGTTCCAAGTCTGTTAATTGCTGTAGGCCCTTTATAAACTTAATAAAACCGTCTAATAGTAGCCAGAATAATGTTAAATAGATGTCATCGGTACGGAAGGGGTTAACCTCAATCTTACAATCAGTAAGTCGTAAAGGAAAGATAGGTAAATATATTGTAGTAGGAAGTTTGTTGATATAAGTAATTTGGCTTTGGTAAGACAAGCAGGGTTCTCACACTGAGGGCCAAGGGTCGAGTCTGTCTGACTACTATTACCTTCCCTATATTATATTAAGGGAGTCACTTCGCTTTTGTTTTATCTTTCTCTCCCTCTCTCTTTGGCTTGTATCCATTCCAACACATTCACCCTACTGTTTTAAGACGTTTACCCCAATCCAGGTGTCAATATTTTCCTGGCGTGCGGTAGCGAGCCGGAGACATTTTTCTATCGAATAATGTACAAATTTAGCTTGCTGTCAAAAAAAAAAATATATATATATATATGATGGCTCGCTACCGCTCGCCAGGAAAATCTATACACCTGGATGGGGGGTAAACGTGTTAAAACAGTAGGGTGAATGTGTTGGAATGTCTACAAGCCAAAGAGAGAGGTAGAGAAAGATAAAACAAGCGAGGTGGGGTGGCTCCCTTAATAATACAGATGTCATTCCCGTATTATAAAACCCTAAATGCTAACCAAACATCTAATGAAGATAATACGAGTGTTAATTTGTGATATAGGGATAAATATCCTTCAGTTTAACAAAGATCACTATTTATATCTGCTTATGCCGTTAATGAAGGTTAACCCTTTCACGCATATGACGCGTGGGGATACTTTAAAGCCTTTCTTACCATCAGGGCTATTTACAACCTTTAGTTTAGTTACTTCAACCTCTGAAATTGTCTTTGAGTTAGCTGTGTTGAGCCTATTGGGGATACTTTAAAGCCTTTGTTACCATCAGGGGTATTTACAAACCTTTAGTTTAGTTACTTCAACCTCTGAAATTGTCTTTGAGTTAGCTGTGTTGAGCCTATTGGGGATACTTTAAAGCCTTTGTTACCATCAGGGGTATTTATAAACCTTTAGTTTAGTTACTTCAACCTCTGAAATTGTCTTTGAGTTAGCTGTGGGCAAAAAACTAATTTTGGAGAGGTAATTATACGAGTGAGAGAACTGTACCTCTTATTGCTAATCTGGCAACCTCTGCGTCATAAATGCGGGAAAGGGTTAAGAGCAAAGATATAGTATGGTTTTAAGATACGGGGGTTGGAGCTAAACATCTCACTTGCTTCTTATAACGCCCCATTAATACCATAATGGGTAGTAGAAGCTAGTGCTATTTTTAAGGGGGGTCGCCGGCTTTTGTTTTTTTATCTTTCTCTCCTTTTTTCTCTTTCCCTGGCTTGTATCCATTCCAACACATTCAGCCAACTGTTTTAAGACGTTTATCCCCATCCAGGTGTCAATTTCTTCCTGGCGAGCGATAGCGAGCCAGCAATGTATGGAGAAATCCGGCTTCGTTGTACAAATTTAGCTTGCTGTCAAAACAAAAATAGATATATGCTGGCTCGAACCGCTCGCCAGGAAAATATTGACACCTGGATGGAGGTAAACATCTTAAAACAGTAGGCTGAATGGGGCAAACAAATAAATACTATATATACTGTATATATAAATTATATATATATACGGTATATAAACCGGGTATATATATACCGGTATATATATATATATATATATATAAATTATATATATATACGGTATATATACCGGGTATATATATACCGGGTATATATATACCGGTATATATATATAAATATAAATTATATATATATACCGGGTATATATATACCGGGTATATATATACCGGTATATATATATATATATATATATATATATATATATATATATATATATATATATATCATAACGTTAGCATATCTAAAGACTAAACCGAGCGAAAAATATGCCAAATGCGAATGTAATATATTTAGTTTAGGACAACTCTCTTGACCCGGCAATTATGTATTGAACCGTTTTCTCACACGTGGCAGGTGCTTGAGAATACTGTTTAATATCAATATTTTAGGGAACACTGCGTATTAGTTGCTATTGATCTTCGGCCAGGATTTATCATTAAGGATGTTGTCATACTTATATATTTGATGGAATATTTATTGGCTATTACGGTCTCTTATTTTGAAGGGGGGTCACCGTTTTTTTTTTTTTTTTTATCTTTCTATCCTTGTCTCTCTTTCCCTGGCTTGTATCCATTCGGCCCCATTCAGCCAACTGTTTTAAGACGTTTATCCACATCCAGGTGTCGATTTCTTCCTGGCAGCATTTGTTAGCTGTCTCTCATACGTCAGCCGTCCACCTTATTGCATTGCTGCCTGTCTGTCTCTTTATATATTTCTGTCTAGCAGCTATCACATTGTGTGTCTGCTTATTAATATCTATATCTATAACATATATCTATAACAGTATGTATGAGACTTTTTAATTGTTTGCGTGGACACTTTTTACTTAACTAAGTTCGTTTGCGTAACTGCGTACGTATATATTTCCCGTCTAACTACCGATGTCAGTTAACCCCTTCAGTACGAGGTCAACATTTTCCCTTTGATACTGGGTAAAACTAGACAATTGATGCAGTTTAAGAAGGATATATGTTATTCAGAGGGTTTATTGAAATCATCTTTACTCCTTCGAGTCCTAGAGGTAGATTATTATAAGCTAAAGAATATCGTCTAATGGTAACCAGAATGGCAGGAAAATTACTTCATCGTGCTGAAGAGGTTAAAATATTTGGATAACTATCTCTGTTCCTGACTGTTTGTCTGCCTAAGCCTCATTAATTACAGTAATACAGTAACTTTATTCATCATACCGATCTACAAATTGTTTACCCCAACCTCTCATACCTCCAAAAGGACTTCAGCATTCGTGTTGATATATCTATTAATTGGGAAGAGTCAACCAGTATGTATGTGGAAATATTTATAGGTGGTTTGTTCTAGCCCCCAGTCTTGGGGTCACAATAGACAATGTGTCTATATAAGCCTCTTTAACTAAGTGTCTGTCTAAGCCTCTATGATTGTTTGTATCCATAACCATCTAATAACACTATCTACCCACCCATCTGGTTACCTTCGTCTAATTTGCATATGATCTATCCGTCAAGCTAAGTTTCTATTTGACTATCTGTTTCATTACCATTCTGTCTAAATATCTCATTTTCATATGTTTTCATTTTTGGCTATAATAATATTGAAATGAGCCACTTTTATCACCAATTTTCGTTGTCCAACATTATTACGGCAACATGGAATTACATGAAGGGATAGACTAGACAGTAGATGTTTTGTGGAACGTATGGGAAGCGACATAAGGATTGTACAAGAATGAATAGCTGGAAGGACGGAGTGAAACAATATGTGTACCATGTTAAAAAAATGTGATAAAGTCTTTATGAGGACCTTACACGATCATGACAAGCAACCAGACACTACTATAGTGATACCACAGGAGGGGGACGTTAACTCTCTCCATCATATTATGTTCCAATAAGTCCGAGTTGGCGCTTGACAAGTATTTTGGGTCTTGAATTTGGCTCATGAGTGTTGTCGAAGCCTTACATTTTTCGCGATTTCCATCCACCAGAATGCTGTTTATTGTGATGTATCATATATCAATGGAAAGAGGAATATTTATAGTACATGATAAAATAAAAAAAAATGTAAATAAATCGAAATATGAAAGTGTAAATGAGTCCGGAATACAATTATTTCCCATGCAATTGTCTTCACACCGTCCTAGCTCTAAATTGTGAGTGATGACCATATATTTTTTTTTGCTCAAATAATAGTATTTTTTCTCCTCTTTCCAAATCTGGAAACAGAAATTGTTTATCTTCAATAGTTCTCAAGCAGTAACCGAAAACTAAAAAATATATGATTTTGATTTATATGGTTTATAACATTTTCAATTTATTTCGTTGCTACGAAGTGTATGGTTTTAAATTTAGG
>JBAKBP010006327.1:25000-111447 GCA_037953745.1 Lithodes maja
TGCTAGATTTTCCCACATGTACATCTAACTTATCGGACTTACCAGCCAAAAAACCGGCTCAATTGCGTCATAAACTTATTTTCTAGCAATATAATAAGTCCATATGACGCGATCGCGTCATATGTGTTTTTGGTTCACTCTGCCATATGACGCGATCGCGTCATATATGTCTGGGAGAGTTAAGATATTTCACACCATTTCGTTGTCAATAATAAGACTTTTCGTGTCATTTAGGCGTCGAGTTTTTCCTGGCTAGCGATAGCAAGCCTGTACTTTTTGAGGAACCGGCCTTCGGCCAGGATATTTTTCTATCGAAAAATGTACAAATTGATCTTGAAGGAGGGTGTTGGGGGGTGCTTTATATGCTTGATGGAGGTCTAGGGATGAAACTAAACAAATCATAAACAAATATATAAATGAGCAAATATTACGCCCATTCCCCCTTAAGGGGAAATGGACCGTTTGTTTGGTCATTCATTCCTTTATTTCTTAGTTTCCTCACTAGACCTCCATCAAACTTAAAACTAAAAACTCTAGACCCCCCTTCATGATAAATTTGTACATTTTCGACGAGATGGGTTGGGTATGAGGGGGGATCTGCTTGTCGTGGGCCAATCGGCGCTCTGCAGACCCCGTAATCTTGTGTCGATCTCTGACCGTTTTGGTGAGGTCAGTCCTCAAGGCATTAGTGAGTTGGGTCTATAATTAGGCCTTGTAATTGGGGTTGGGTGTGACAGGGATCTGCCTTGTGTGGGCCGATCGGCTTTCTGCAAACTCCCATTTTCTTTTGTTCTTATGTTTGTGCCATGAAATATATGCAAAATGTTTTTGGATAATCTCGCCGAGGTATTCGCCGAACCATCGCTTAATTCGCCGAAGACTTCGCAGAACATACGCCGAGGATTCGTTCATCCTTCGCATTATTTCGCAATATTTTATTCAAATGTGACAGTTCTCACCAAGGTCATCGGCGAACCATCGCTCAATTTGCCGATGTGGTTGCATAATGTCGCCGATTACGTCTTACCCAACGGCGACATTGTCGCCGAGTGTAAACTTGTCAACGGTTTTTAACGGTCAAAATCGTTGACGTCGCACAAATTGATTGCGAATTGACACGATTACGTCCTTGGCGACGAAAATCGTATGAAATCGCATCAGTGGGAATGGGGCATAAGGAAGCCATGCTGGCGATCTGAGAGTAGATTATGAGAAGAGAAATGCGTAATAAATTTGGAAGCAAGAATAGTTTAAAAAAAATTAGAGATACAACAGATGAGAGCAATTGGATGATAGTTGGAGGGTTGAGAGCGGTCAACCTTCTTTGGGACAGGTTGAATGAGAGCAAACTTCCAGCAATAAGGGAAGATGTTAGAGGAGAGACAGAGACGAAAGAGTTTGCATAGGCAGGGAAGCAGCACGGAAGCACAGTTTTTTAGTAGAACAGGAGGAACACTGTCCGGACCGTACGCCTTCTTGGAATTAATCCCAGAGAGGGTAGAAAGTACATCTTTAGAAGAGATTAGGATATTAGGCATACGTAGGAGAGTGGGGGGTGGAGAGGGAGGAATAGCACCGGAATCATCGAAGGGGGAATTTCTAGAAAAAAGTTTTAGCAAAGAGTTCAGCTTTGTCAAAGAAAGAAGTGATGGTTGTGCCATCAAAGTGGAAAAGGGGAGGGAAAGACGAGGAAGAAAAATTGTTGGAGAGGTTTTTGGCTAGATGCCAGAAAGCTTGGGAAGAGCTAGAGTTCGATAGTTCAGTACATTTATTATTGATGAAAGAGTGTCAAGTCAAAGAACAGATTTGGCTTGATTCCGGGCAGAAACATAGAAAGAATGAGATTCTTGAGTTTTAAGGCGTCGGTTCCGTTGGAATACTTCCCCCTTGTTGCGGACAGCAGTAGAACAAGCGTGAATAAACCAAGATTTTTTTGCATTAAACTGAGAGAAAGAAAATTAAATGTATGCTTCCATGCCCGAGAGGATTACTTCGGTAATGCATTCAGCACTCTCCGAGGGTCCCCGGCCATGGAAGCAAGGGAAATCAAAGAAGTACTGCCGAAGAGCCTCCCTGTCGGCAGTACCAAAGTGCCACAAGCGCCGCCGGTTAAGAGGATCGGGTGGCCGTACAGGTGAGATAGGACAGGTGACAGATATTAGTTTATGGTTGGAGGAGCCCAAAGGACAGAAAAGATTTATAGTATAAACGGAGGGGTTATAGGTTAGAAATATGTCAAGAATGTTGGGCCGATGTCTAAAGCGATCCGGGATATGGGTGGGTTACTGGACTAACTGCTCTAGGTCGTTTATGATGAAAAAGATGAAGGTTTGTTCACCAGGTTGGTCAGTGGAAACAGAGGAGAGTAATTGGCGGTGGTGAACGTTGAAATCTCCTAAGATGGAGATTTCTGCAAAAGGAGAGATGGATAGAATGTGTTCCACTTTAGAAGTTGGATAGTCAGGAGAATTAGGGGAGATATAAACAGCGCAGAAATATTTAGTTTGAGAGTGACAAGAAAGCTTTAGCCAGAGAGTTGAGAATTTAGAAGAATCTAAGTTGGGAACACGAGAGATAGCAAGATTGTTGCGTACATAGACACAACATCCACCTTTGGCTCGAAACTGAGGATAGAGATAGTAGGAGGATACAGAGAAGGGTTTTCTGTCAGTAGACCTAGACAACTGTGTCTCAGTGAGAAAGAGAAGATCAGGGTTAGCAGAGGACCACATTTTTGCCCCCCCCCCCCCCCCCCCCGTGGGGACTCCGAGGCTGGTCGTATAAATGTCATTTTATGGTAGATAGATAGTGAGGTTTGTAAGGCGTTTGTAGTATAGTGTGTTGTGTAGCTGGATTACTCTTTGTGTAAGTGAGACAAAAACAGAAACAGTGAAGGACGACAGACAAATGAAGCAGGAGTTCCAGCAACTCCTTATCACATGCCTATGAGGCCTGCCCTGGGTATTGCCCTGCTGGATTGGTGTCTAAAATGTTTTATATACTGTAGACAGATAGATACATAGCTAGACACATACATTATTAGAGAGATGGGTAGGTAGACAGGAATGGAGGGAGCAGTACACCTACTGCCTAAAAAGAGCCAGTTTGTGGATTGGTAGCTAGTTGTTCCCACTGGCTGCACTATTGCGTGCCATCAATCGGGACATAGTCTGTTAACTTTCTTGCTTGAGGCCTGTGTGATACTGAAAATGTGTAGGGCTCCTTTGGGACTGAATATTACCGATATTGACCGCCAGATGTCACTCCGGAGAATTTTGAATGGCGGAAATGACAAAACATACATATACTGTACGTCTACAAACACCATCATCACTACTGGGGAGATTGTAGGCACCAATCGATCAGGGCTAGACCCAGGTGAGGTTATAGGCATGTGATAAAGAGTCGCTGGAACTCCTGTTTCACTTGCTTGGCCTCTCTTACTGATTTTCTTTGTGCCTCATTTACACTGAGAGCAATCCAGCTAGCTCTCACAGACACCTCCTCCTCCTATCCACTTCACTACACTAAACATGCACACCACACTTCATTCTTCCACACCAAAATAAAAAAAAAAAAAAATTATGAATTGTAGCCCAGCCTCGGAGTCCCCAGGGGGGGGGGACCATAAATGCCCCCTCACCCGACCGACCATCCCCTGACGACCCCACACAATTACCTGGACCTCGGCCTGTTACTCTTTCTATTAATTTCTGCAACATTCGCGGACTCTCCTCTAACTTTCACTCTGTTGAGCACCATCTCTCCACCTATAAACCTGATCTTCTCTTCCTCACCGAAACTCAGGTGTCTGTAGCAACATCCAGCAACCCCTTCTCTGTATCCTCCTACTTTCTCTATCCTAGTTTCAAAGCCAAAGGCGGATGTTGTGCATATGTGCACAACAAACTCACTTGCTCTCGTGTTCCCGATTTCGACTCCTCTGAATTCTCAACTTTATGGCTCAAACTTTCCTGTCATTCTCTTACTAAATATTTCTGTGCTGTCTATCTCTCCCCTAACTCTACCAACTTTCCCAAATTCTTTGACTATCTAAACTCTACAGTGGAACACATTCTATCCATTTCTCCTTTCTCAGAAATCTCCATCTTAGGAGATTTCAACGTTCACCACCGCCATTGGCTCTCCTCTCACACTACTGATCCACCTGGTGAACAAGCCTACGTCTTTTCTATCCTAAATGACCTAGAGCAGTTAGTTCAGCAACCCACCCGTATCCCGGATCGCATCGGAGATCGGCCCAACATTCTTGACCTGTTTCTAACTTCTAACCCTTCTTCTTATACTGTCGATCTTTTCTCTCCTTTGGGCTCCTCCGACCATAAACTTATCTCTGTCACCTGTCCTATCTCTCCAGTACAGCCACCCGATCCTCCTAGCCGGCGGCGCTTGTGGCACTTTGGCACTGCCGACTGGGAGGCTCTTCGGCAGTACTTCTTTGATTTCCCATGGAATGATTTCTGCTTCCATGGCCGAGGACCCTCGGAGAGTGCTGAACGCATTACCGAGGTAATCCTATCGGGCATGGAAGCATACATTCCATTCTCTTTCTCTCAGACTAATGCTAAAAAATCTTGGTTTACTCACGCCTGTTCTACTGCTGTCCGCAATAAGGAGGAAGCATTCAAACGGTACCGACGCCTTAAAACTCAAGACTCTCATTCTTCATATGTTTCTGCCCGGAATCAAGCCAAATCTGTTCTTCGACTTGCCAAACACTCTTTCATCAATAATAAATGCACTGAATTATCCAACTCTAGCTCTTCCCAAGCTTTCTGGCATCTAGCCAAAAACCTCTCCAACAATTTCTCTTCCTCATCTTTCCCTCCCCTTTCCCTCTCTGATGGCACAACCATCACTTCTTCCTCTGACAAAGCTAAACTCTTCGCTCAAACTTTTGCTAGAAACTCCACCTTGGATGATTCCGGTGCTATTCCTCCCTCTCCGCCCTCCTCTCTCTTACTTATGCCTAATATCCTAATCTCTTCTAAAGATGTACTTTCTACCCTCTCTGGGCTTAACACTAATAAGGCGTACGGTCCGGACGGTGTTCCTCCTGTTGTTCTCAAAAACTGTGCTTCCGTGCTGACTCCCTGCCTAGGCAAACTCTTTCGTCTCTGTCTATCCTCTAACGTCTTCCCTTCATGCTGGAAGTTTGCTCACATTCAACCTGTCCCAAAGAAGGGTGACCGCTCTCAACCCTCCAACTATCGTCCAATTGCTCTTATCTCTTGTCTTTCTAAAGTTTTTGAAACTATTCTTGCTTCCAAATTTCTTAAGCATTTCTCTTCTCATAATCTGCTCTCAGATCGCCAGTATGGCTTCCTTAAGGGTCGCTCTACTGGTGATCTTCTTTCATATCTTACTAACTCTTGGTCATCCTCCTTTCGGGACTTCGGTGAGACTTTTTCTATTGCACTAGACATATCGAAAGCCTTCGATAGAGTCTGGCATAAATCTTTAATTTCTAAACTACCCTCCTTCGGTTTCTATCCCTCCATCTGTGCCTTTGTCTCTAATTTCCTTTCCGGCCGTTCCATAGCCGCGGTTGTGGATGGCCATTGTTCACTTCCTCACCCTATAAACTCCGGTGTTCCTCAGGGCTCTGTCCTATCTCCTATTCTCTTTCTAATTTTTATAAATGATCTCCTTAACTGTACCTTAATTCCCATCCATTCATACGCAGACGACTCAACCTTACACTACTCCATTAGTTTTTCAGAACGCCCCAGCCAGCAATCCCTCAACGACAAACGTAATGAAGCCATAGAACTCTTAAATTCTGATCTAAATACTATTTCCAATTGGGGCAGAGAAAACCTTGTTAACTTTAATGCTTCCAAAACCCAATTTCTCCATCTATCTACCCGTCAGGATCTCCCAGCGGACTATCCCTTATTCTTCAGCAATACAAAAATCAACCCTTCATCTTCTCTCAATATTCTTGGTGTCTCTTTTTCTTCTGCTCTCATTTGGAAGGACCATATTACCAGTCTTGCTAAGGCAGCCTCCCAGAAGCTGGGTGTGCTCAACCGCCTTAGGGGGTTCTTTTCCCCTGCACAGCTTCTTGCTCTGTACAGGGGCATAGTGCGCCCTTGTATTGAGTATTGTTCACATGTGTGGGGAGGTTCCTCTCACACCGCTCTCCTAGACAAAGTTGAAAGGAAGGCCTTTCGTATCATTAACTCCCGTCCACTCACCAACTCTCTGCAATCTCTCTCTCTCTCCGCCGCAATGTTGCATCTCTCTCGCTATTCTATCGCTACTATAATAATCAGTGTTCCTCAGAGCTATCCCAGTGCATACCACCTCCTTTACGTAGGGCACGTGGTACCCGTCTTGCAACTCAATCCCACCCCTACTCTGTGCAACTCTCCAACCCAAGAGTGAAACGTTACTCTCAAACTTTCTTCTACTCAACAGCTGAGCTCTGGAACTCTCTCCCAGAATCAGTCTTTCCCTCTTCCTATGACTTAAATTGCTTCAAACTCCGTGTGTCCAGGCATTTTGGCTCGAACGTCCCTTGATTTTGGCCCTGTCACTCTTTCAACTATGGGGGAGGCACTCGCTATAGGCAGTTATGCCTTTTGCCTCCCTCAATCACATAGAAAAAAAAAAAAAAAAAAAAAACTACTGTCACAATCATCACAACTACTATCAACTGGACTTATTTTTAACAACCAATTCAGAAAATTATGATGTTACAGTGAGGTCCCCGCTTGGATCTTCTGATCACTGTCTGATACAGGCCACCTGTCTATCACCTACCACACCTTCCCACTCTGAACCTGTTTTGGTGACTAAATGGCATTACGACTGGGAGGGTCTTCAAGGTTTCTTTATTGATATTCCCTGGACCTCTTTCTTTTCTAATGATGCACACTCCACCTTGAGCCACATACAAGATTTTGTAAAAATTGGAATGGAAACTTTTATTCCTCATCAAAAGTACATTAAAAGATCTAATTCACCTAAATGGTTTGACCATAATTGTGCTAGAGTAACTGAACAAAAAGCAATAGCCTACAATGCATACACAAGATAAAAAACACATGAAGCCTTTAATTACTTTAGAAACATCAGAAATCATGCCAAAACTGTATTAAACCTAACTAAATCAAACTTTCTCCACAAGCAGGCAAATAAACTTCTAAATAATCCAAATGATAACAACATATTTTGATCTACTCTTAACTCATTCAAATCCAACTTCACAACTGCTTCATCCATTCCACCATTAAAATCTCCGACTGGCAATCTTGTAAGTGACCCACGAGGCAAAGCTAACCTTCTTGCGGATATTTTCTCCACCAACTCAACCTTAGATGAAATAAATCAAGATGTCCCTGTACTTAATTTTAATTCGCCTGAAATTCCCTCACTTAAGATCAACACCAGACATGTCAAAACTATTTTGCAGAATCTCTCAGTAGATAAGGCTCCTGGTCAAGATGAAATTCCTCCAATAGTACTTAAGAATTGCTCCTTGGTGCTCGCTCTTGTATTGGCAAATTTTTCCCGTCTATGTACTCATACCTCATGCTTCCCAGTACCCTGGAAAGAAGCAAACATCCATCCAGTTCCTAAAAAAGGTGCCTCTTCAGATCCATCAAACTACAGACCAATAGCTATAACTTCTACTCTTGGTAAAGTCTTTGAAATTATATTAAATAATCACATAATTAAGCATCTTGTGTGACGCTTCTGCATAGTAGCCACGTGCGGGCATGCGCGCGCGTCAGCTGCCCAGCCATTTAGAAACCGGCTGGTGGCAGCCAGCCGGCCGGCTTTTCCTTAGTATATATCCTACGACAATGTAACTAATGTCTGGGATATTCTTATGTTGTTTCACAGCTTGTAGCTGCCCTTATTCTTAACCAACGCATCTTAGTATATTTTATTCTCGATAGTTGATTGTTTCATTATAATATATAAGATGTATGTCTAGTGAGAGTGGGAGGAGACGAGCGGGAGAGAGAGACCGGCTGGGGGACGTTGCTTCGCGCGGAGAGTCTAGCTTGGGACGAGCCTGATGTTGCCATATGCATTTGATAGCAACGTTAGGCTTAGTTTCGACTCACGCACGGGGTAGACGATTTTGACCCGGCAACTGTGTTGAGTGTTGCCAAGCATGGGATGTATTCTGCATGCCTAGGGCGGGGTCCAGACAGATTCAAGACTCAGAGCTCACCTCACTGTCGTACCCTTCGGACCCCCTTGATATCTATCCCGCTCAACCCCACTTAGAAACTTTCTCTCTTACTTTGTATACCTTCTTTCCACTACTTCACCAATCTATTTAATTATCCCATCCCCTTGATAGACCTTATAATTATCTATTATTGTATTAACGACGAGCTCTCAGATAACTAGATAGGATTTTGGGGCCTTATGCAGAGATGTAATTGTTAATGAGACCTAGGAAGCTTTTTTGTTGTCTCATATTTGGTGGTTTCATGCTTGCTAGTGTGTTCTTGTGTCAGGTTAGCAGGGGCTAGACCGGAGGGGAGGCTTTTTGCAATCCTTTAAGTAAAGTCTGCTGGTGTGAGTCCTGTGGACCCGCACGACTTTACTAGGATACCCGTGGGAGTCTGGGGGCATTTTCTTGTCTGTGTCCCTGGGTGTCTAGTGTTGTGTTGTGTGAGGGCCCTTGCCTAGTCCACTCAGCACTGCGCTAGCACGTCTTGCTTTTGTTTTAGGGTCGCCAGGAGAGAGTCAGATACTTGCGATCTGAGTCTCTCAAGAGAGCACCCTATCAATTAGAGTAATTTGGCGCACAGACTTGGGAACGTCCCTAGGCTAGAGCAGGTGGCTCAGCCCGGGTATCCGAAGCCTATATCCTTCCGGCTAGACCTCTGCCACCTGGCAGATTAACAGCTAGGGGTTTATTATCTCTGTATGCTTGTTATTGTGCCACAGTTTACCGTTTATGTGAGCATTGTGAGTCAGGGTGTGGCTTAGAGACTCTGTCAGAGCAGGCTTGCCTGACTAAGAGTGAGAAGCACACCTGTATGTGGTTATGTTGCGAGTTGCTGCCTTTATTTAATTATAACTATAATAATAATGTATACACCACTATTGTCCAACACCATATGCACCACAGACACTTTAGACTTGCGGGCGCCTCTGGCACCCAGGCCTGTGGAGGCAGCAAGTCCTTCAGTTCACACCAGACTCTCACAGAACCAACTAGCGTCTCGGCGCTCCTGTACTCAACCCTAGCCAATAAAGGATTGAAGAGTACTGGTGTTATATCTCCATTCATCTTTATTATATGGCGCAGTGTATATCAGTATCTGAACCTACATGGAGAACCTGCACTACCTAGCTGAGGCTGCAGCGGCTGTGGAAGCCGGCTTGCCGCCATGCGGTCCCCACCCGGCTACATCTACCTCCCAACCGGTCGAGCCTTCATTACCCGATGCCCTGTCTCCATACCCATCCATCGTCTACTTGAATGAAAGGATCGACGCCCTCCAATCGAGTATCGCCACCTTTCTACAGCATCACCAGGACCAGCAGCATCTACAACATCGCCCCGCGACAGCTCCACCACCGCCCCGCCAGGATCTCCAGCCCCACCAGCCTCTACAACATCAGCCCCAGGCCAGTAATGTTACCCACCAGGCTGACCCATCCTTTGCCTCACACCCCACCAGTGATACACTTATTCATCCCTCTACACAGACACCCACACCTCATACATCTCCCCATGTCTCAGTGCCCTACCATATGCCAGTTACCCATGTCTCAGTGCCCCACCATATGCCAGCTACCCATGTCTCAGTGCCCCACCATATGCCAGCTACCCATGTCTCAGTGCCCCACCATATGCCAGTTGCCCATGTCTCAGTGCCCCACCATGTGCCAGTTATTCCCCACATGTCTTTATTACATAATATGAACATGACTAATCCCTTTACCCACCCTCTCAAGAGCGAACATCCCACACCCTCCCCAACTGACGGCCAGGCCCACACTGGTGTCGGTAGCGACGGTCGGTATTACGGCGGCCATTATGCCCCCCCTGGCTATCGTACGGCTGGCACCAACCCTCACGGCGCAGCCCCTTCTGCGCATGACATCATCATACCACCACCTCCACCTCCACCACCACCACCACCTCAAGTCCCTTCCTACCCAGCCCAGCCACGCCCCGCCCCGCCCCGCCGGGCTGCCCCTACGCGGCCCCAGGCCGCTTTACATATGCCGGGACACGCCCTACGCAAATTCTGGGCTGATTGGGAGGTCTACAAGCGGCTCGTCCTTCTACCACCTCACGAGGCTACCATCGAGCTCTACCAGACGTGCGACCCCGCCCTTCAGAGCGCCATATTTGCTCACAATCAGGCGTTCTCCTCATTGCCAGAAATCGACCTAGCAACTCTCATCACACAACTCGTCCACCGACAACGGAACCGCGCAGCCGCTCGCCACCACTTCCGGTCTCTTCTCCAACAACCTACTGAACAGATCCGGGACTACGTCACACGTATTACGGAGGCCACTTTGGACTGTGGCTTTACCTGCCCCTGTTGCCACACTGATGTCTCTGACGAGCACATACGGGACCAAGTGACTATCGGGATTAGTGATTCGTCCCTTCAGCAAGATGTTTTAACTAAAGACCGCACCCTACCTACCTTACAAGATGTTATCAACTACTGTGTGGGGTTCGAATCTGCGGCACTCGATCAGACGGCAATGCAACCGGGGGTACATGCTGTGAAATCACCATACCAGCGTCTCAAGAGTACTTACCCACGCCCCGCCCCTATCCAGCCCCCCGCCCAACCTACTCAGCCCCCGTCGCCCGCCCCACCACCTCCCCACGTCGGCCCCACTTCATCTCCCTCACGTTGCTCCGGGTGTGGCCTATCTTCACATTCACAAGCCCAACGATCTTCGAAGTGTCCTGCATGGGGCAAGACCTGCACGGCGTGTAATAAACCTAACCACTTTGCCAAGGTTTGTAAATCCACCTCTTCCCAGTGCAGTGGGTGCGGCCTATCCACACACTCTCGAGCCGAACGCCCATCCAAATGCCCTGCTTGGGGCAAGACCTGCCCGTCGTGCAACAAACTCAACCACTACTCCACAGTTTGTCACTCCACGCCCTCACCTTCATCCGCGGCTGTTATCATTGGTACTATCAAACAGGCTGTTAACAAACCACCACCCGCACGGCTCCCCTCCTTGCCCATTACAATTTCTACTGCCATGTCGCCCCACTCTCACCCCACCAGCGTCACGGCCCACCCTGACACGGGTGCCCAAGTATCTGTGGCTGGTTTGCAATTACTACGGGCACTGGGCCTCCAACGCCACCACCTACAGCCTACACACCAACGGATCACGGCCGTGGGGGGTCACACTCTCCAGGTCCTGGGTTATGTGCCGACTACCATTACCGCCACTGACGTTGCCGGCACCCCCTACACTACTGATGATGATATTTTTATTATTCAGGCACAGTCACCGTTATTTATTAGCATTTCAGCTTGTAGGGCACTACATATCATCCCTCCCGACTTCCCCACACCTACCCCCTGCATGGCCGCCCACACAGCCCAACCACCACCCACCTTGACCAGGACCCCTCCACCACACCGGCCTACTTCCCTCCCCTTCCCACCTAACGACCTGCACCTGTCTGACCTTCGTGACTGGTTCTTGTCACAGTTTGCATCTTCAGCATTTAACACCACCAGCGGCCCACTCCCCACGATGTCTGGCCCTCCTATGCACATCCACATCAAGCCTGGCACATCTCCACGTGCCGTGCACACCCCTGCCCCTATACCACATCATTGGAAGGCCCAGGTCAAAGCAGATCTCGACAGGGATGTCGCACTGGGCATTATTGAGCCTGTCCCCATCGGTACCCCTACTACCTGGTGTTCTAGGATGGTGGTGGTCGCCAAGAAAACTGGACAACCCCGCCGTACAGTTGACCTGCAGGCACTCAACCACGCCTGCCTTCGGGAGACACATCACACCCCGAGCCCATTCAACTTGGCCCAATCCATCCCTGCAGGCACTCGTAAGACGGTCCTAGACGCCTGGAATGGATACCATGCTGTTCTACTCGACGAATCCAGCAGGGAGGCTACAACTTTTATCACAGAATTTGGGCGTTACAGGTATATCAGGGCCCCTCAAGGCTACTTGGCAGCTGGCGACGCCTATACCCGACGCTTCGACGCAATCATACAGGCTGTCCCTCGTAAGGTGAAGTGTGTCGACGACTCCCTTTTGTGGGACTCTTCAGTCGAGGAGGCATTTTGGCACACTTTTGATTACCTGGCCCTCTGTGCAACCAACGGTGTCACTTTCAACCCTGACAAGTTTACCTTCGCCGCCCCTTCAGTTGACTTTGCCGGACTCACCATCACAGACACTGGAATTAAGCCATGCACGTCCATGATTAAGGCCATCCGTGACTTTCCCACGCCCACAGACATCACGGGAGCCCGGTCGTGGTTTGGTCTCGTTGAACAGGTCGCCTGGGCCTTCAGCATCAAACCGGAAATGGCGCCCTTCCGGGAACTTGTGCAGTCCAAAACCCCCTTCCACTGGGATGAGGCACTCGACCGTACCTTTGCCACATCTAAGGACCACATCACACACCTGGTTGAGGAAGGGGTCTGCTCCTTCGAGATCGGCAGACCCACGTGCCTCGCCACAGACTGGAGCAAAACCGGCCTTGGCTTCCTCCTACTCCAACAACATTGTTCCTGCCCCACCGCATCTGCCCCCACCTGTTGCAAGGTCGGTTGGAAACTTATCTTCGCCGGCTCCCGTTTTACCACACCTGCGGAGTCCCACTACGCACCCGTCGAAGGCGAGGCTTTAGCAGTGGCTGACGCCCTTGACAGATGCAGAATGTTTGTCCTGGGCTGCCCTGACCTCGTCGTCGTCGTGGATCACAGACCTCTACTGCACATCCTTAACGACCGGTCCCTTGACAACATACCAAACCCTCGCCTGTTCAAAATTAAGGAACGTACCCTACGATACCAGTTCATCATTCAACATACGCCTGGCAAATGGCACCGCGGCCCTGACGCTGTCTCCCGCTACCCGACCAGGCCCTCCGCGGACGCCCATGATGTGCATAGTGCGGCCGCCAGTGAGCTCGATATCCACTCAGTTGCCTTGGCCTCCCTCACCATGCTCGCCGCCATACCTGACCCAGTTGTATCATGGTCTGACCTTAAATCTGCCGGCCAACAAGACAGCGAGTATACCTCCCTTCTTCAGACCATCCCCGAGGGCTTCCCGGACTCCAGAGAGGCGACCGCCCCACAACTACGACAGTTCTGGGGTGTTAGAGACCGCCTCACTTCCGTCGACGGGGTAGCCCTCATGGATCAACGACCAGTCATCCCCCATCATCTTCGGTCCAGAGTTCTCGAGGCCCTTCACTCAGCTCATCAGGGTATGACTGGCATGAAGGCCCGTGCACGTGCGAGTGTTTACTGGCCAGGTATTGACAAGGCCCTACGCAACTGCCTGGATACCTGCCACTACTGCCGCGCCCACGCCCCGTCCCAGCCGAAAGAGCCACTCATGTCATCTGACCCACCCCAATGGCCATACGACCAGGTAGCCGCCGATTTTTTTCAGCACCAGGGCAAACACTACCTGGTCTACGTCGATCGCTTCTCCAGCAATATCCACATCTTCTACCTGCCACCAGGTAAATGTGATGCTCACCACCTCATCTCGGCGTGCCGTACCCTCTTCACCCACTACGGAGCACCCCGGGTACTGGCGAGCGATGGTGGGCCCCAGTTCACAGCCGGGGACTTCCAAGAATTCCTGGCACATTGGGGTGTGTCACAACGGGTCAGCTCTGCGTTCTACCCTCAGTCTAATGGCCGCGCCGAGCTGGCTGTTAAAGCAGCCCGCCGCATCATCGCGGACTGTACATCCCCCACTGGCTCTCTAGACAACAACGCCGCAGCCCGCGCCCTCCTCCAATACAGGAACACACCCCTCTCGACCATTGACAAGTCACCAGCTCAACTTCTCTTCGGCAGGACCCTACGGGACCACGTCCCCTGCAATCCTGCACTTCTCCACCTCCACCCCCACTGGCTTCTCTCGGCCGAAGCTCGTGAGGCAGCCCTTTTTCACCGTAACGCTGCCCTAGCCACATACTATAATGCTTCAGCCCGGCCTTTATCACCACTCCACGTCGGTGACCGGGTCTCCGTCCAGAACCAGGGGGGCAACAACCCAACACGGTGGAACAAGACTGGCACTGTAGTGGAGGTGCATCCACACCGCCAGTATACCATCCGGGTGGATGGGTCGGGGCGAGCCACGCTCCGCAACCGCCGCTTCCTACGACAGCTTCGTCTACCGCCCTCCACTCAACCTACACCGCCCGACTCCACCATCGCCTCGTCGGACGCCAATAGGGGGGGGGAGATATAATAATAATGTATACACCACTATTGTCCAACACCATATGCACCACAGACACTTTAGACTTGCGGGCGCCTCTGGCACCCAGGCCTGTGGAGGCAGCAAGTCCTTCAGTTCACACCAGACTCTCACAGAACCAACTAGCGTCTCGGCGCTCCTGTACTCAACCCTAGCCAATAAAGGATTGAAGAGTACTGGTGTTATATCTCCATTCATCTTTATTATAATAACTATGCCATTATACACTGTATGGCCTATCACTAGTATTTATTCCTGCTTATGAGTTAAGAGTTCTCTAAATCCGTAACGTACTTTCTTTGCTAAGCATCAGATCCTACAGTAGCCACATGCAGTTTAGAAACCCGCATCTTGTCTACCGGTACGATGCTTTGAGGACTGTTTGCTTTCACCTTCTTTCACGCAGGGGTGATTAGTTGTATTAATTAACATAACGTTAAATGTACTTTCTTCTAGTTTGTTATTAAATTGTTTCTGCAATTTAATTCCGTTATCTATCTTTTCCTTGAAGCTTTAAGTCCACTTAATTGTCTATCTATCTATCTATTGCCTGACGCCGTGATCCCCGAAGGGGTGGCCACGAACGAACCGCCCCCATGCACCTCTGTCCCCAGTCAGTCGACGCCCCTCCCCCCAACCAGCACCGCCTTCATTCATGTAGTTCCTCACTCCATCCTTCCACCTCATATTCGGTCTACCTCTCCCCCTCTGTCCCTCCACCTCGCTCTCGTACACCCTCTTAGTCATTCTCTCGCTTTCCATACGTTCCATATGGCCGAACCATCTCAAGTTGTTCCTTTTCACACTTTCCAGCACATCTACCTCCACACCACACCTCCTTCTTACTTCCTCATTAGTCTGTCTATCCCTCCATGTAATTCCGCACGCACTCCTTAAGTAATTCATTTCCACTGCTCTCACTCTTGGTCTGAGTCTCTCAACCAACGTCCATGCTTCGCTTCCGTAAGTCAGTGTCGGGATTACCACACTGTCATGCAAGGACTTCTTCACTTCCATACTGACCACCCTATTTCTTGTTACTGCTTTTAGCGTTCCTACAACCCTCTTCCCCTGTTGTACCCTCTCCCGCACCTCTTCATCCATAGTCCCATCTTTACTCAACACACTGCCCAGATACTTAAAAGAGTTGACGATCTCCATAGCCTGACCGTTCAGCTTCACCTCACACTCTGTGACTTCACCCCTTTCGAAGACCATAACCTTGCTCTTCCCCGTATTTACCTTCAAATTCCGTTTTTCGCACACTGTTCCAAACTCATTTACCAGACCCTGCAACTCCCATTCATTATCACTCATCAGAACTGTATCATCCGCAAACAGCAGTATAGGTAGCTTCCACTCAATTCCCTCCCTTTTCAGCGATACACCAACATCCACTGCTCTTGATAGTATTTCTTTCATAACTCCATCCATATATACAGTAAACAACCACGGGGACATCACACACCCCTGTTTCAAACCAACATTCAGGTCAAAGAACTCGCTCTGCTCACTCTCCACACGTACTGCCGCCTTTGCACCCTCATACATGCTCTTCACTGCTTTCAGCAACTTGCCCTCTACTCCGTATATTCTAAGTACTTTCCACAAACCTTCTCTATCCACTCTGTCATAGGCCTTCTCCAAGTCCATAAAGGCAACATACACCTTTTGTTTCTTCTCCAGATACTTCTCCACAACACAATTCAGGGTAAAAATCTGATCTACACATCCTCTTCCCTTCCTAAAGCCTCCCTGCTCGTCGCCTATCCATTTCTCCGTTCTCACTCTCACTCTCTCAATCACTACCCTACTGTATACCTTCCCTACTACGCTTAGAAGACATATTCCTCGGTGGTTACCACACACTCCTCTTTCCCCTTTGCCCTTATATAGGGGGACTATTATGCCAGTCTTCCAGTCATCGGGTGCACTCCCCTTCTCCCATGCTAGTTTGCACATTTTCCATACCCATTCTATCACTATCTCACCACCATACCTCAACATTTCCCCACACACTCCATCTGTTCCTGGTGCTTTCCCCAACTTCACTCTTTTCATGGCTTCCCACACTTCTGACCTCCTGATCCCCACCTCCTCCTCCACTACTTCTCTTCTTCTCCCTCCCATACCATATCCAGCTATGTTTGCTGGCTCTTCATTCCTTTCATTTAGCAACTCACTGAAGTACTCCCTCCATCTTTCGACTCTCTCTTGCTTCTCGGCTAGCATTCTCCCATTCTTATCTTTCACACCCTTACTGTTTCCCTTGCTACCTTCCCTAACTTTCTTGACTTCTTTCCAGAACAGTTTCTTACTCTCCCTCCATTTTACACTCAGATTCCTTCCAAATTCCTCATCTACTCTTCTCTTACTTTCCTTCACTACTCTCTTCACCACCCTCTTACTCTCCACGTACCTCGCTCGTTTCTGTCTCTCGGAATCTTCATTCCCTCTACTACCCAACCACTCTCTATATGCTTTCTTCTTTTCTTCCACAGCTATTCTTACCTCTTCTGTCCACCATGCTGTACCTTTCACTCCCCTCCCTCTTCTCCTCACTCCACACACCTCCTCACATGCTGCACAGATCTCATCCTTAAACACCTTGCTCATCTCCCACTTCCTCCATAACTTCCAGGTCGAACCCACCTAGTCGTCTTTCTACTGCTCTCCTGTACTCCTCCCTGACTTCCTCCTCCTGCAACCTCTCCACCCTCCTCACCATTCCACCCTCCTCTCGCCTCCCTCCCGCTCTCCTCACCCACTTCTTTTGTATCCTAACCTTAGCTACCACTACATAATGATCAGACAGACTCCCTCCAATACCCCTATACACCCTAGCATCCATCACAGATTTCTTCATTCGTTCATCCACACATACATAATCAATCAATGACTTTCGTTCCTGCTATGTTGATCATCTATATTATCTTTACTTTTGTCGTAATTTAATTTATTTCCTTGATATCTAGTTATTCGTATATATTATTTATCGCTTTCCTTCCCGATTTGTCTTGTCTTCTTCTTAGTGTACTCTTTTCAGTTAACGTTTAACCATGATGATAATTTTGTTTTGTACCAGTTTGGTCTTTACCTCTTGACACTTGATATATTGTGTCTGTCATGTTATATCTGGACTATAATATATTGTGTCTGTCATGTTATATCTGGACTATAATATATTGTGTCTGTCATGTTATATCTGGACTATAATATATTGTGTCTGTCATGTTATATCTGGACTATAATATATTGTGTCTGTCATGTTATATCTGGACTATAATATATTGTGTCTGTCATGTTATATCTGGACTATAATATATTGTGTCTGTCATGTTATATCTGGACTATAATATATTGTGTCTGTCATGTTATATCTGGACTATAATATATTGTGTCTGTCATGTTATATCTGGACTATAATATATTTAACAGTATTCTGAAACCCATCAATACGGTGGTGTCCTCTACATCATTCTGGCGTATTTCAAACCCATCAATACGGTGGTGTCCTCTACATCATTCTGGCGTATTTCAAACCCATCAATACGGTGGTGTCCTCTACATCATTCTGGCGTATTTCAAACCCATCAATACGGTGGTGTCCTCTACATCATTCTGGCGTATTTCAAACCCATCAATACGGTGGTGTCCTCTACATCATTCTGGCGTATTTCAAACCCATCAATACGGTGGTGTCCTCTACATCATTCTGGCGTATTTCAAACCCATCAATACGGTGGTGTCCTCTACATCATTCTGGCGTATTTCAAACCCATCAATACGGTGGTGTCCTCTACATCATTCTGGCGTATTTCAAACCCATCAATACGGTGGTGTCCTCTACATCATTCTGGCGTATTTCAAACCCATCAATACGGTGGTGTCCTCTACATCATTCTGGCGTATTTCAAACCCATCAATACGGTGGTGTCCTCTACATCATTCTGGCGTATTTCAAACCCATCAATACGGTGGTGTCCTCTACATCATTCTGGCGTATTTCAAACCCATCAATACGGTGGTGTCCTCTACATCATTCTGGCGTATTTCAAACCCATCAATACGGTGGTGTCCTCTACATCATTCTGGCGTATTTCAAACCCATCAATACGGTGGTGTCCTCTACATCATTCTGGCGTATTTCAAACCCATCAATACGGTGGTGTCCTCTACATCATTCTGGCGTATTTCAAACCCATCAATACGGTGGTGTCCTCTACATCATTCTGGCGTATTTCAAACCCATCAATACGGTGGTGTCCTCTACATCATTCTGGCGTATTTCAAACCCATCAATACGGTGGTGTCCTCTACATCATTCTGGCGTATTTCAAACCCATCAATACGGTGGTGTCCTCTACATCATTCTGGCGTATTTCAAACCCATCAATACGGTGGTGTCCTCTACATCATTCTGGCGTATTTCAAACCCATCAATACGGTGGTGTCCTACATCATTCTGGCGTATTTCAAACCCATCAATACGGTGGTGTCCTCTACATCATTCTGGCGTATTTCAAACCCATCAATACGGTGGTGTCCTCTACATCATTCTGGCGTATTTCAAACCCATCAATACGGTGGTGTCCTCTACATCATTCTGGCGTATTTCAAACCCATCAATACGGTGGTGTCCTCTACATCATTCTGGCGTATTTCAAACCCATCAATACGGTGGTGTCCTCTACATCATTCTGGCGTATTTCAAACCCATCAATACGGTGGTGTCCTCTACATCATTCTGGCGTATTTCAAACCCATCAATACGGTGGTGTCCTCTACATCATTCTGGCGTATTTCAAACCCATCAATACGGTGGTGTCCTCTACATCATTCTGGCGTATTTCAAACCCATCAATACGGTGGTGTCCTCTACATCATTCTGGCGTATTTCAAACCCATCAATACGGTGGTGTCCTCTACATCATTCTGGCGTATTTCAAACCCATCAATACGGTGGTGTCCTCTACATCATTCTGGCGTATTTCAAACCCATCAATACGGTGGTGTCCTCTACATCATTCTGGCGTATTTCAAACCCATCAATACGGTGGTGTCCTCTACATCATTCTGGCGTATTTCAAACGATTTTACTGAACCTAGGAAAGACCTCAAGCTATCAAAAGAGTAACTATTTTCTCTCCCCTTTGACTCTCACAGATCCTTCCTAAACTTCATAAGGACGTCTATACTCTAGTGTAAGCCAGAATAGCATTAATATTAGTCCACTGTACTGAAGGAGGTGATTCCCATCACCTCCTTTAAGATTGATGAATAGGCTAATGTTTGTTTTACAATTTCCGACGGGGTTCCTAAAATGACATACCTAATATGTAACAAAACACGGACAACAAATATCAAATTCTTGTAAAAATTGTCCCTGTGTAAAATTGGAATTTTACCATTTAGGCTATACTCCTATAGTATATAAGCAGTGTCTCGACTCTAGCCTCAGACGATCTCCACTGTTTTGGAACGGCTATCAATAATAGTTTCCCGACCAGTGACAATGACATAGCCTAGGGTTAGGCTAGGAACCCTAGGTTATGTTTTGCACTCACAAATATATAGGCTAGGCTAGATGCGGTACTTCAGACACCTGTTTCCAATACCAAAGATTTTACTGAAAATTTTCCCATGGTTTTTCATATTGGTTTTAAATAGTTGTCATCATTATACAGTAGATAAAATAAGTTATAATCTCCGTAAAATGATTTCCTCCCATTATCCATCAATCTTGAAATACTCGGATGTATGTAATTTTCAGAGTAAAATAACATTTTGTTTTGCCTTGGGAAACAGGATGGCTTTAGGAGGGCGTTACCCCCATCACCCCCAAAAAAATTATTAAAACCAGCATCTATTTGGCCAGTAAGGGGCTTAATAAGAGTGTTACAGCCATCAATAGGGAGAGTTTTAAATTTGTACAGTGCTTTATATATTGCACATCAAATGCATTTCCGGTGGTAGAAACAAAGTTCTATATGATTCTTTGCAACATCCTTAATCTATAATAGTCTTCAAATATTGAAGACAAAAAAATAGTGGTAGTTTCGGTAGTAAATACCCGGTAAGAGTTATGTTAGCAGGCGTACCGTCCACTTTGTTAACATAGTCGCACGCTCGCAATTACATTAGTGTCTAATTTGACTGCTGTTATTTGCTTTGCTGGTTATAATATAGGCCTATGATAATGATAAGTCATTGGGGTGAGGGGGGTTATTGTATCCCACGTCCGGTAACAAAACAATTTACCAAAACACCTGGCTGTGGGATACAATAATGGGTTGAGGGCGGCTTTGCCTCCCTCACCCACAATGACTTCTTGTCATCATACATATTACCAGCAGGGGCAAATAACAGCAGTCAAATTAGAAGCGAATGTAACAGCGAGCGTGCGACTATGTAAACAGAGTGAACGGTACACCCATTAACACAACTCTTACCCAACTGTCCAACCTACAGTATACAGTACTTGTTTTCGATCAGAGGAAGAATGTTGAGAGCTGATCTAATCCAGTGCTATAAAATATACCACACCCTTTCATCTATCAAGCCCTTTGGGCAGCGCTATCATTTATTATGTTCCCCTGTCATGGAATAGAGGTCACAAATTTTAAGTTTGTGCACTACACACTACAACTGAAGCCGGAATGACATTTTTTCTTAATAATCCATAATGGGAACTCCCTCCTAACTGAAATAGTTTGACTCCACAGTTAAATTCAAACAACCATTAACGGCGGTAATTGCACGCTCTTGTTCCAGATAGTTACGTGTCTAATTTGACCGTTTGTTTATTTATATATATACTGTATTGTTTTCGAAATTCGAATAATCCCACGGCCAGCAGATATTTAACCCCTGCTGGCAATACATATATAATGATAATACATCCTTGGGAGGTGAGGGGGAGGCCAAACTCAAAAGCGGTCAAATTAGAAGCGTACATAACGGTTGTGACCCTGAGCATGCAAATTACCGCGCACAGGTGTTTCTATAGGTCACGAACTCAGTTACATTCGCAATGACAAAACAAAAATATGTATACTGTATATATTTTTTTAAAATCGTCCCACAGCGAGCTGTTATTTGCCCCCTGCTGTTAATATATAGAGTATCATGATGAAAATAAGTCATAAGGGGTGAGGCCCTCAACCTATTATTGTATCCCACGGCCGGTAACAATTTTTTTTTTTTTTTGGTAATTATAGGGAAAAGGCTCGCACCCTTATTTTTCATAATTTTTTCTCCAGATTTCCTGACATATTGAAATCATCATCTATAAACGGACCCGACAGCATCTCCTCCACACTCGTCTGTCTAGACACTGTTTACTGTTTGCTACTAGGAGCATTTTCAATTAAATAACATATTCATTTTAAATTTGTATATTCAGCATGAATTAATTATATTAAGGATAAATTGAATCATTACCACAAAATATCCATTTCACTTCAGTAATTTCAACCCATACAAATGTGAATGTAGAGTACCGGTACCGGTATCTAACATAACCTTGAAAACAGTTTGATACTAGTATTTGATATCTTATATTCAAATTTGGGTTCATATCTATTCATTAATCATATATTACCCATACTTATCCTATTAAATTAATATTAATTCCATTAATGAGAAATTGAATAATATATCACAAACTATTGATATATTTACTTTCAACTAATTTGAATGTGAATATTCGATATCCAACACAAAAATGAAAAACTGCTATACATTGCATATTATATATTGAATATTAAAAATGTTGGTCATATTCATTCAGTCATTTCATATTCACCAAAATATCAAATTCACATAATTTTAAATTCATCATGGATAAATTGAATGAAATTGAACAAATGAAACCTTATTTGTTTAGGCTACTTTAAACTCTTATACATTTTGAGTGTGAAAGGTGTACTGAGTGAGGAGTTCACAGTCCGTGTTGGAGTTCATCAGGGTTCAGTGTTAAGCCCCCTCCTCTTTATTATGATCCTGGAGGCACTGTCTAGACTCTAGAGAATTTAGATTTGGATTCCTGTGGGAACTGCTTGATGCAGACGATTTAGTCCTAATAGCTGACAATGTGCAAGATGCTGAGGCCAAATTCTGAGAATGAGAGAGGGCATGGCGGGCAAGTTGTTTAACCCATGTTTGGCGGGTCCCGCCTTAAGTCGATTAGAGAACCAAGGCCTAACGAGCGGGTCCCGCCATAAGTCGTATGCGATTTTGAGCACATAATCGGCTCTGAAGAGAGTCCATGCGGTGGGAGGAGCGCGGGTGGGCTCTGACCGTTCAGCGTGGACATAGTCCCAACTCTGACACCACCACCACATGTTTCCACTTCCCTGGTCCCGCGAGACAGGGAAAAAACTGAGGAAATTACCAGAGGTGGGCAGGTGCGCGCCATTTGGCGCTCTGCGCTCTGCGATCCGGTGCGCATTACCAATATAGAGGAGCGCGGAGCGAGGAGCGGCAAAATTCTGAAATCGGAGTGCAGGCGGGGAGCGCAGCTAGAAATTCGCGCTCCTTTCTGGCGCTCCGGAGGCGATTTTTCCTGTCAACAACAGGTACAAGAACGTCATTATCGTGTACAGTCATCGTACTGTTCGTACGGTGTTACCCACGGTGTTAGTGAACTGTGATACAGTGATACTATGATAGTGACAGACTGACAGTGTTACAGTTGTTAACTTGTTATTTTTTTTTTTTGGCTTTTGCTAACGCAAAGTAAACCTTACGGGCAAGTTACAGCTTACGAAGGGGCCTAAGGGTAAGTCTGGCAGTGGTATAGCCCGAGCCTGTCTGACTGTCTGAGTGTCTGTGGACAGCTTGGACGGGTCCAATAATCATAATATAATCAATTAATCATATCATATTAAATTATTAATGATATTATGATATTAAATTATTATTAATTTAATCATGTAATCAACTAAATAGTAAATACTAATCAATGTAATCATGTTGTATTGTTGTGATTGTATTGTTAGGCTTGTTAGAATGTTAGCTTGATAAGTTTAACTGTTTAAGTTTCTCAGTTTGGACAGTTTCTGTAATTCTTTGTCATATCATAGATATCAATGGACAGTCACAATGTCACAAACTCACAATGATATCAATCATATCATATCATTGACACTTGCAATGATATCAATCATATCATATCATTGACATTTGATTCATTGATATGACATAAAGAAGAACAGAAACTGAGAAAGTGAGAAACTTAAACAGTTAAACTTCAGAAAGACACCATGACTTGATTTTTTTGAATGTTTTGAATTCTTGGAATTTAGTGAAGTGAAAGACAAAGGACAAAGTGAAGGACAAAGGTAAATAATTAAATAACTTCTAGAAGCTGTTTTGTTTGTTTTGTTTTTTATATACCTATTTTGGGGAGCGCGGAGCGCAGGAGCGCGGAGCGGGAAGCGCATCGTGTCTGCTGACAAAAGGAGCGCGTGAGCGCTGCCGCATTACCTTATGTCTGATGAGCGCGGAGCGCTGCCGCATTACCGGTCCCACCGGAGCGCGCCCACCTCTGGAAATTACTGTATTTTAGGGTTTTTCCACTTGTATTGCAACATCGTTGCAAGAGAACCCATGGTCGTACATGGATGGTTCAGGTGTCATTGAAAAGCTCCATTATCGCCCTTTCACGGATAAATAATTGTATTACGCTCTGGCTCTTCTTTATGCATGAAAAAGATCATGGAATGAAGCTCGTGTAGGGTAAATCTGCCTGCTGGGCAGGTAGTAGCGTTACAAAACTAGCCGCTCGTTGAGTGTTAAGAGTCAATATTAACAAAACCAAGGTTTTTCATTGTAGATTGAGACGAGGCAATGTGGAAAAGAGCGGTGCATACCCATGTGCGTGTGTGGAAAGGGTGTGGGCTAACTTAATTCGTTGTAGTGTCTGTCGATGTTGGGTGCACCATGGGTGTAAGCTCTGTAATAAAATAAAAGGACCCCTGCCGAAGGATGAGTCAGAAATTGAGAAATTTGAGTGCGGAGTGTGCAAGGGCGAGCTTGTGTTAAATGATGATCCTGTGGCTGTGAATTTTGGAAATGAGTAATTGGAGCTGGTGGAAAAGTTTTGTTACCTAGGAGATACCATCTCTGCTGGTGGTGGGGCCGAGGCTGCCACTGTCGCTAGAGTTAGATGTGGCTGGGGGAAGTTCAGAGAACTGCTGCCAATTTTAACCATGACAAGAATGCCTCTCCCCCTGAAGGGAAAAGGTGTATGCCTCGTGCGTTAGAAGTGCAATGACGTATGCCTCAGAAACATGGGCTGTTAAAGTAGAGGATGTCAACAGAATGGAAGGTAATGAGATGAGAATGGTGAGATGGATGTGTGGGGCCAAACTGCAAGATAGCATACATAATGATGAGCTGAGGAGATGCTTAGGTATAAAGAGTATTAGCAAGGAGATGCGTACAAGTAGACTGGGATGGTATGGGCATGTGGAGAGAATGGATGATCAAAATTGGGTGAAAAGATGCAAGTCTGTGATTGTGGAGGGAGCTGCACCAAGGGGTGGACCGAGGAAGACCTGGGATCGGACTATATGTGCCGATCTCAAATCCAGAAACTTGACAAGTGAAGCAGCCCTTAACAGGGTTGCCTGGAATGCCGCCATTAGAGGACAAGAGCCTGAAACTGCACGTATGTGTGGAGCACTCAGTCTTGAAATGTTATGTATGTATGTATGTGAATGTCCAGTATCCAACAAAAACAACAGTTTGATATTGAATAGGTGTACTCAAATTTGGCCTCGCATTCATTTATATCATTATCTTTTATATTCACCTCATTAAGGAGAAATAGAATAACATTGAACAAACTATTCATTTGATTACCTTTCACTATAGTGTACTGTACATCTATATGTACAATATCCAAGATATTGGGATATTTAAAATTGGCCATATATTCATCCATTCACATCATATCCTCCATTATGATTATTATTATTATTTGTTCTTAAATTGAACATTCAAATATGGTGCATGTGATCTAAAGTGTAGTCTAATGCCTCAAAGTATATTAACCCCTTTTGTACCAGCGACGGCAGGGAGACGTCAGTAGATAAGTCACTCCCCAGTCCCAGCGATGGCAGGTAGCCGTCAGTAATGTACTTTCCTTGTAACTGCCAGTATCAGGCAGTGCCTGGTACCACAACCGTTTAAGCATTGCTCTTGAGTTGGCAACACTTCTCAGCTTATATCCAACCCTCTGCAGGCTGGGAGAGCCAGTATTCCTTCATCTTTTGAGGTGGGAGGTTGTTTTATCTTGCCATTGTGGCCTCATTGCTTGGGACTGGGGGGGGGGGGGGGGACTTTTATTACTATATCCTCCGGTACAGTAGGGTTAAAATTGGATACCGGTAGTATAATAATGATAGTCATTATCAAAACCATAGCTCAACACAAATACACCACGCACCTCAGCATAAACAACACCCTCCTAACACACACACACACTCACCCAAAATCCTAGAAGTAACATATGACATACTTTAACCCTCCTGGCCCGGTTGTCATTTTAAAATGACACCACGAATGAAGGGCAGGTGCCCGGTTGTCATTTTAAAATCTGTAAGCTGGAAAGCCTATTCAGCTTGGTCTGAACGCCGTGTGTCCGACGCATGTAAACAAAGCCGATCGTTACGTCACCGCACCTCCGAAAACAAGAAAGAGAAGACTCGTTTGTTATTGTATGTCTGTATGTCATTGTTTCAGTAGTGAAAAGATCGTCATATTGCTAACATCGCCTGCAAGTGCTCTCCACTGAAATCGTCATCACAACTGAACCAGTTGACATAGAGAGCTCTACTCAACGCCAGTCTACAGATTGGAAACCGCACTACATTTATAGATGCGTGGGAAATTTCTAGCAGTTAAACTAAACAAAAATACGGTAGCCTAGGCCTAGACGTTTTTCGGCCAGATCGCCCGGGTAGCCCACACTGTCATTTTGAGAGCCTGCCCGGGCCAGGAGGGTTAATGACATTTAAACAACATACCACACCATAAAAAATAAACTGACAACCAGACATAACGCCCTTAGGTCACTTGTCCACACACAATTTGAACACAACAAAGAAACCACCAGCACAGTTTACAAACAAAACATTAGATCATCGATGGAATATGCAAGCCCTGCCTGGGCTTTTAGCCTATCTGAAACACATCACAAGACCTTGCAGACTATTCAAAATATAGCTCTAAAAATCACACAGGCTGCACAGCTACTACACCTACATCAAGAAACCAAAGTCCTCAAAGTCAAAGACCACCTGGAGATGAGAGGCACTCAATTCCTGGTTGCAGCCTCCACAAACCAACACCACCCACTACACTACATGGCAACACACCCACAGACACCAAGAAATATCAAAACAACACCCAGCACACCACACACATACTGTCATCTCTCCCTCCCTGCCCACCCTAAACTAGCTTCCAGAAGCACTTCCATACTCTTATCTCTCGCCGTTCCATCCAATCACTCATAGACAACACGCATCTGTAGGCACGACCTCCCGAAATCCATCCTTCTAAATCCTCCCTTCCTCACGACGCCAGAATCCACCTGGCCAGGTTAAGAGGTGGGCACCATCCAGCTCTTCTGAGCTATCAGAAGAGATTGGATGAATTGGTTGACGACACCTGCCCAGGATGTAACACAGCACCACATACCATTAAACACATCGTAGAAGACTGCATTTCTCAGAATCACTTACGCCAACAACATAATCTACACTCCTTGAGAGCCCTGGGTAACCCGACCGTAACCATGGCCTTCCTTAGGAACTTTGCGGCCAGGCAGCTTAGGGAACGACAACAACAACATCAACAACCATATTGGTTAATACTGTATTAGGAACCAATAACAAAATGAATCATGCAACAATGGAAATTGATTTATCATGGAAATTCCACCAGTAATGAATCTAACCAAGTCTAATCCATTTTACAGTAGGTAAGGTTAAAGTAGAAAGCCAACATATATAGCTGTTACATGCCGCGGCGGTCGAGTGATGAACACGCTCACGTGTGAATCTGCTTGACCTCGGTTCGATCCCAGCCCAGGCGGACATTTAGTGGGTGTTGTAGTACGTCCTAGCATGTTTCACATGCTTGCACCCAATCGGGGGACACCTCGACAACGTATACAGACTAATATCACACATAACAAAGCCACTCCAACAGCTTCCTCTCTCCAACACCCTTTCTCCTCTCTCTACACTCTTCAGAAAAATATGAAAAGTAGAATGTAGATACGAGGTGCCGTTGTAAAGGTTTATCCCTCAATACCTTCATCTGAGCTGATACCAGTATTTGATAATGACAGTATTGGTAACCTTGTTCTCGACGGAAAACACAAATACTAAATACAGTACAGTACTGTATAGCCACCCAATCTGGAAATGAAAAAAATAAAATCCTCACCTCAGTTTTTTCTGTTCTTTGCCTGAAAAATCAATGATAGTCTGGACATTGACTCTTTCTTTCAAACATAGTCAAAAAGAGAGAAATGTCTTTATACCATCTTTCAGACAATTCCCCTAGTCTTTCAAACTTCTACCATGGTCTTTTGGGCTCGGTTTGAATGGCATACGGTACAATCGCATCGGATGATAATGATTGTAGGGCCCATTGGATTAAGCACTTAAAGCAGTTGCACAGTTTCTCTTATAAGTTCTGTTCTGTGTTTTAATCTAAGGTATGATAGTAAAATTAGTAAGAATGAATTGCAAGTTTGTTACTTCTTATCATTAGTTGACTAATCAGATGAGTTAACCACTACAGTACATAAGAAACTACACTCTTAATTCAATCATATGCATTATATTTCCATATACAAAATCACAGAGAGGAAAAATCTTATATGGGTAGCTGTGCATGGCTGCCCCAACTGGTAACAATTTAAACCAGTAAATGAACAGGCATTGGTTCCAGATCCTCCAATCAACGAAGACTCGCCCTCCTTTACGGAGGTGAGGCTGTGGTTAGGCTGAAGGGTGGGAAGGCTCCTGATATCTGGCCTTTCTGGAGAACTATTGAAAGCCGGGGGCATGGCTTTGATTCATGGGTTGCATGCAGTCCTGTCTGCTGTCTGGCAAACTGGTACCATTCCTCTTGACTGGAAAAGGGGCTTAGTCATCCCTATCTGGAAAGGGAAATGGGACCGACAGGACTGCAATAACTACTGTGGGGTTGCGCTGCTTAGTGTGCTAGGCAATTCTTGGCTCATATACTACTGAGACAAATTCGGAGTTACCTACTAAAACTCAGAGACAAGAGAAATCTGCTTTCACACCCAAGAAGTCAACGATTGACCAAATGCTGGCACTCCAGGTCCTTGTGGAACGCCAGCTTGAGTTTCGAGAGGGGTTGCTTGCAGTCTATATGTCAATCTCAAAAAGGCATTTGACTCTGTGCATCAGGAAGCACTGTGGGAACCTAGCCCTTGTTAATGCCAGCAGTTTTGGTAACTACTTAAATGGCAATATTAAGATCACTGACCTTGACTTTTCTGATGATGCAGTGATTCTGGTGGAGTCGCTTGAAATTCTCACACTAGCTATCGAATCACTACCTCAGGAGTCGCAACCCTTGGTCTAAGGGTCTCTCAGTATAAGACTAAAGTTTAAGCTTTCAGCGATTTGTTGGGCGAAGCAGTACAGTTTGTACAAGCATTTGGCGAGAATGTAGAAGTCTTGGATAAATTAACTTATTTTGGTAGGTAGATTCATAATAGTGTTTGGGTCAGGCCACGATGATGTGCATCACATCGGCCAAGCATGCAGTGTTATGGATTCTCTCAACAAGTGTATATGGTTATTGCGATACATGTGCAGAAGGATTAAGTTGCGGATCTTCAAAATACTGGTGCTCCCTCTCTTGCTATAGTCCTTCTATTTTATTAACCCTTCCTAACCGGGCTGTCTTACCCAATGACGGTCGCCCCTACCTGGGCGAAATGGCTGAAAAACGTCTAGGCCTAGGCTTCCGTATTTATGTTTATTTTCACTGCTAGAACTTTCCCACTCAGTGCGGTTTTCAATCTGTATTTTGGCGTTGAGTAGAGCTCTGTAAGTCAACTGGTTCAGTTGTGATGACGATTTCAGTGGAGCAAATATTGCAGAGATGTTGCCAATATGGAGGCTTTTCAGACACTAATTTCGTCTGACGTCAGAGCAATAACATTGAAGAGTCTTCTCCTTCTTGTTTTCGGAGGTGCGGTGACGCAACGCTTGGGTTTGTTGACATACGTCGTACGCACAGCGTTCAGACCAAGCTTAATTAGGCTATTAAGCTGCTGCCTTAGGTAAGGCATACCGGGTAGCGGCCCTTCTTTCGAGCTGTCCTTACGTAAGGCAGACCGGGTAGGAAGGGTTAAGGCCATTTGGGTGTGGTCCACCTGGGGCAGCAGATGAAGGCAGAGTTGTCACGTTTAAGGTAAACAGACCGCTTATGAATGGGACACTTTCTCGGGTACACTCGTACCCTAGGTCAGGTCAATCCATTTAGCAACATCGCCTAAACAACGTTGCCATTTTTATACAATTTATTTGCATTTATCCTTAACACTCAACGAGCGGCTAGTTTTGTAACACTACTACCTGCCAAGCGGGTAGTTTTACCCTAAACGAGCTTCATTCCATGCTCTTTTTCATGCATAAAGAAGAGCTAAAGCGTAACACAATGATGCATCCGTGAAAGGGCGATAATTGAGCTTTCCAATGACACCTGAACCATCCTTGTACGACCAAGGGTTCTCTTGCAACGATCGTGCAACACGAAGGGAAAATCCCTAAAATACAGTAATTTTGTCAGTTTTTACCCTGTATTGCGGGACCAGGGATATGGTGGGATGTGATATAACCGTCAGTGGCGGGACTGGGTCCATGCCGAACGGTCAGAGCCCACCCGCGCTCCTCCCACCGCTCGAACTCTCAGAGCCGATTATGTGCTAAAAATCGCATACGACTTAAGGCGGGCCCCGCTTTTTAGGCCTTGGCTCTCTAACCGACTTAAGGTGGGCACCGCCAAAG
This sequence comes from Lithodes maja, assembly GCA_037953745.1. Classification (NCBI taxonomy): domain Eukaryota; kingdom Metazoa; phylum Arthropoda; class Malacostraca; order Decapoda; family Lithodidae; genus Lithodes; species Lithodes maja. The sequence goes on from JBAKBP010006327.1 coordinate 55,549, forward strand.
AGGGGTTAAAAAAAGTGTCACATTCTTAAAACCATACAGCTTTTATTTTATTTAATCTATACAGAGTATTTATAACTAATTTTTAACGCTTTACGAGCGGGCGCGTCGGTAACTTTATTACCCGCCAAGCGGGTGGTTTTTCCCTAAACGACCTTGTTTCCGTGCTCTTTTTCATGCATAAACAAGAGCCAGAGCGTAATACAATTATGTATCCCTGAAAGGGTGATAATTGAGCTTTCCAATGACACCAGAACCATCCTCCTACGACCACGCGTTCTCTTGCAATGATCGTGCAAGACTAAGGAAAAATCCCTAAAATACGGTAATTTCCTTACATAATTCCCTGTGTAGCGAGGTAGTGAGTGTGGATGTGTGTGGAGGGGACGGCAGTTGCCGCGCGGGATCCGTGCCGAATGGTCAGAGCCGACCTACGCTCCTCCCACCGCTCGTCTCTCTCTCAGAGCCAACTATTGCTCAAAATTGCAGACCGCCTGAAGTCAGTCCCCGCCACATAGTCCTTTCTTCTCTAGACTGAGTTATGTCCGGTCCCGCCAGACAAGGGTTAAGTTTTAATAGCTTAAAATGTGAGATTTGTTATAAAGAATTTAAGATTTGGCAAGTCTGCCTTTATCAGATTCCTGACCTGACAACGCCCAAACTGCTTCTAAAAAATAGAAGGACTATATATGGTTGCAAGACATGGACACTTAACGGTAATTTGGAGAGACGCATTTGCTCCTTTGTACCAAGTGTCTACGCATGATCATGGGGTACCGTTGGTATGACCACGTATCAAACCAGCACATACTCTCAAACTTATTCAAGATATTCTTGATGCATAATCCATGAATGCCAGCTTTGGCTATAGCTATATGGGCACAATGCCCAACTCCCTTGAAGTCAACCTGCTCATGCGGTGGTTTTGGTGGGTGACAAACTTGAGTGGAGAATTCCTCGGCAAAGACCATGTAATTCATGGTTAAGAAAAGTCAATCATTCATGTTGGGGGCTGCTTGGGGTGGACCGAATCACAGCCTGGGAACTCGCTTCAAGAGACACCCGGGAATGGAGTCAGAGGGTGAGTGCAGCTAAGCAACACCACAACGTAAGCCCCCATTGAGTTTGGAACATGTTCAGAAGACTTACGAAAACCCTTGGAAATTTACCAGTATCAGAACTTAATGACACCGAATTTAAGATAAATTTTGTTAGGTTACAGGTTTGGTTGCAGGAGGAGGAAATCAAGGAAGAGTTCAGGAGAGCAGTAGAAAGACGACTAAGTAGGTTTGACCTGGAAGGTTTGGAGGAGGTGAGCAAAGTGTTAAAGAAAGAGATCTGTGCAGCATGTGAAGAGGTGTGTGGAGTAAGGAGAAGAGGAAGGGGAGTGAAGGGTACAGCATGGTGGACATAAGAGGTAAAAGTAGCTGTGGAAGACGAGAAGAAAGCATATAGAGAGTGGTTGGGTAGTAGAGGGAATGAAGATTTGGAGAGACAGAAAAGAGCGAGATACTTGGAGAAAAAGAGAGTAGTGAAGGAAACTAAGAGAAGAGTACCAGTAGATGAGGAATTTGGAAGGAATCTGAGTGTAAAATGGAGGGAGTGTAAGAAACTATTCTGGAAAGAAGTCAAGAAAGTTAGGGAAGGTAGTAAGGGTGTGAGAGATAAGAATGGGCGAGTGCTAGCCGAGAAGCAAGACTGAGTCAAAAGATGGAGGGAGAACTTCAATGAATTGCTGAATGTAATGAATGAAGCGCCAGCAAACGTAGTTGGATGGGGTATGGGAGGGAGAAGAAAAGTGGTGGGGGAGGAGGTGGGGATCAGGAGGTCAGAAGTGTGTGAAGACATGAAGAGTGAAATTGGGGAAAGCACCAGGAATAGATGGGGTGTGTGGGCAAATGCTGAGGTATGGTGGTGAGATACTGATCGAATGGGTATGGAAAATGTGTAAACCAGCATGGGAGAAAGGGAGTGCACCTGATGACTGGAAGACAGGCCACTGGAGTGGTCTTGCCACTGGCCTGGTAATCCAAAGGTCCCAGGTTCAAATCCCGATGTATCAATGGGAAGATATTATTGGGATGGAATTTGTGCTGTACCTAGAGTATCAGTGCATTACCACAAGCCCACCGAAACGTCAATAAAATACCCTCATTGTTCCCTGATTAAATAGCACTGTATGAATATTCCCATATTCAAAATATGCTGTAGGGGTGCAATGCCTGATGAGTTATCTGCTCAACAGGTGGCGTTGTGTGTGTGGGTAAGTGTGAAAGTCAGAGTGTAGGGGGTGAGACAGTGAAGCACGGGAACGAGGTGGCTTCAGAGATGGGGTCGTTTCGGGCCATGAGTGAGCACCGTGCCTCATGTGAAGGCAAGATGGCAGGTGCTCGTTGTACTCTACGTGCTTCACATGTCTCACTCCCTAGACTGGAACAAGACCTAACAGGCTTCACTGTTCATTGTAAAGCAGTGAATGTTAAGGCTCTCAGCCTATGCCCGAGAGGAAGTAAGTTGTAATATAGAACAAAAAAAAAAAAAAAAAAAAACATTTTGAGACTGAGTGCTCCACACATACGTGCAGTTTCAGTCTCTTGTCCTAATGGCGGCATTCCAGGCAACCCTGTTAAGGGCTGCTTCACTTGTCAAGTTTTTGGATTTGAGATCGGCACGTATAGTCCGATCCCAGGTCTTCCTCGGTCCACCCCTTGGTCCAGCTCCCCCTATATAAGGGGAAAGAGGAGTGTGTAGTAACCACAGAAGAATATGCCCTCTAAGCGTAGTAGGGAAGGTGTACAGTAGGGCAGTGATTGAGAGAGTGAGAGCGAGAACAGAGAAATGAATAGGTGACGAGTAGGGCGGGTTTAGAAAGGGAAGAGGATGTGTAGATCAGATATTTACCCTGAAATGTGTTGTGGAGAAATATCTGGAGAAGCAACAAAAGCTGTAGGCCTATATGTTGCCTTTATTGACTTGGAAAAGGCCTATGACAGAGTGGATAGAGAAGGTATGTGGAAAATACTTAGAATATACGGAGTAGATGGCAAGTTGCTGAAAGCAGTGAAGAACGTGTATGAGGGTGCAAAGGCGGCAGTACGTGTAGAGGATGAGCAAAGCGAGTTCTTTGATCTGAATGTTGGGTTGAAACGGGTGTGTGATGTCCCCGTGGTTGTTTACTGTATATATGAATGGAGTCATGAAAGAAATACAAGGAAGAGCAGTGGATGTTGGTGTATCGCTGATAAGGGAGGGAAACGAGTGGAAGCTACCTGTAGCCTACTGCTGTTTGCTGATAATATAGTTCTGATGAGCGATAATGAATGGGAGTTGCAGGGTCTGGTAAATATGTTTGGAAGAGTGTGAGGTGAAGTTGAACGGTCAAGCTATGGAGATTGTCAGCTCATTTAAGTATCTGGGCAGTGTGCTGAGTAAAGGTATAAGTCTGAGGGAAAGACAGTGGGATGGATTCTTCCATGCCCGAAAGGATTACCCCAGTAATGCAATCTACACTCTGAGTGTCCCCGGCCATGGAAGCAAAGATCATTCCATGGGAAATCAAAGAAGTACCGTACTGTCGAAGAGCCTCCCAGTTGGCACACCCAAAAGAGTGCTGCCAGCTGGGGGGCTCAGAAGGCTGTACTGGAGAGACAGGATATGTGACAGAAATAAGGTTATGATCGGAGGAGCCCAACGGAGGGAGAAGATTTCCAGTATAAGCAGAAGGATAAGAGGCTAGATATAAGTCAAGAATGTTGGGCCACCACTCCAGGGTGGTCCAGGATACAGGCGGGGTGCTGAACTAATTGTTCTAGGTAATTTATAATAGCAAAGATGTAGGCTTGTTTACCAGGTTAGTCAGTGAAAAGAGAGGAGAGCCATTGGTGGTGGTGAACTTTGAAATCTACTAGGATGGATATTTCAGAGGAGAGGGTAGAGATGAATATAATGTTTTCCACTTTAGAAGTAAGATACTCAAAGAATTTTGGATAGTCAGTAGAATTAGGTGAGAGATAAACAGTACAGATATATTTAGTGAGAAAGTAACAAGATTCCTTAAGCCAGATAGTTGAGAATTCAGAAGTCAAAGTTGGGAACATGTGAGCAAGTAAGATTGTTGCGTACGAACATGCAACATCCACCTTTGGCTTTAAATTGAGGAATTATATAGTAGGAGGATATAGAGAAGGGTTTTCTGTCTGTTGCCTTAGACAACTGAGTTTCGGTGAGAAAGAAGGTCAGGGTTGGCAGAGGAGAGGTGGTGTTCAACAGTGGGAGTTAGAAGGAAGGCAACGAATGTTGCAGAAATATATAGTACGAGTGGAAAATAGCGGTCCAGAGCATTTTGACGAGTCGGTACCATGGGCCAGACCACGGGCATCTCTGGTCCCCCCCTGGGGGTGGGTTGTTTGTTTGTGATCTTTGTTTTGGTTTTATATTTTTAATAGATAGTGTAGTAGGCCTATATAATGTGCTTGTGGTAGGCATATAATGTATCAATAGAAAGAGAACGTGTTTTGGAGGGCAGACTGGGGTTGCCCTCAATATTGGTGAGGCACAGAAATTATCAGCAAGGGAGGCCAGGTGGTGAAACAGGAGTTCCAGCTGTCCTTATCAGCCGCCTGTAACACTCCCTGGGAGTACCGCCTGGTCCATGGTGAGATGTATATGTGGGTCTGCGTTGGGAGACAGAACCCCCAGTGTGGAACTCAGAGGCTGCTTGGACATTGACAGCATTAGTGAGGAGATGCGTAGGAGTAGGCTTACATGGTATGGACATGTGGAAAGGATTGATGAGTATTATTGGGTTAAGAAAATAAAGTCTATGAACGTGGATGGAGTCGCAAGGAGTGGTAGACCAAGAAAGATGTGGGATCAGGTGGTACAAACCGATCTCGCAGCTAAAGCACTGACCAAAAGGGACGCCAAAGACCGGACTGCCTGGAATGCCGCCCTTAGGTGAACAAAGAGACTGACCTACTCACATGTAAACCATAGTCTTAAATGTATGTATGTAAGTGTATACATATATATATATATATATATATATATATATATATATATATAGCCGAGAAGCAAGAGAGACTCGAAAGATGGAGGGAGTACTTCAACGAATTGCTAAATTTAAGGAATGAAGCACCAGCAAATATAGTTGGATGGGGTATGAGAGGTAGAAGAAGATAAGTAGGAGAGGAGGAGGTGGGGATCAGGAGTTCAGAAGTGTGTGAAGCCATAAATAGAGTGAAGATGGGGAAAGCATCAGGAATAGATGGAGTGTATGGTGGTGAGATAGTGATTGAATGGGCATGGAAAATGTGTAAACTAGCATGGGAGAAGGGGAGTGCACCTGATGACTGGAAGACAGGCTTAATAGTCCCCCTATAGGTCTATAAGGGTAAAGGGGAAAGAGGAGTGTGTGGTAACCACCGGGGAATATGCCTTCCAAACGTAGTAGGGAAGGTGTACAGTAGGGTAGTGATTGAGAGAGTCAGAGCGAGAACGAAAAAATTGATAGGTGACGGGCAGGGCGGGTTTAGAAAGGGAAGAGAATGTTTAGATCAGGTTTTTGTCCTGAAATGTGTTGTGGAGAGATATCTGGATAAGGGACATAAGTTGTATGCTGCCTTTATGGACTATGACAGAGTTGATAGAGAAGGTATGTGGAAAGTACTGATAATATACAGAGTAGACGGCAAGTTGTTGAAAGCAGTGACGAGCAGAGCAAGTTCTCTGATGTGAATGTTGGGTTAAATCAAAGGTGTGTAATATCCCCAAGGTTGTTCAATATATATATGGATGGAGTCCTGAAAGAAATACAAGGAAGAGCAGGGGAAGTTGGTGTACCTGTGATAAGGGAAAGAAACGAGTGGAAGTTGCCTGTACTGCTGTTTGCTGATAATACAGTTCTGATGAGCGATAGCGAATGGGAGTTGCAGGGGTTGGTAAATATGTTCGGAAAAGTGTGTGAAAAATGGAATCTGAAGGTAAATTCAGGGAAGAGCAAGGTAATGGTCTTTGAAAGGGGTGCAACCACAGAGTGTGAGGTGAGGTTGGAAAGTCAGGCTATGGAGAATGTCAGCTCATTTAAGTATTTGGGCAGTGTGTTGAGTAAAGATGGGACTATGGATGAAGAAGTGCGGGTGAGGGTACAACAGGGGAAGAGGGTTGTAGGAACACTGAAAGCAGTAACAAGAAATAAGTTGGTCAACATGGAAGTAAAGAAGTCCTTGCATGACAGTGTGGTAATCCCGACATTGACTTACGGGAGCGAAGCATGGACGTTGGTGAAGAGACTCAAACCAAGAGTGAGAGGGGTAGAAATTAGTTACTTGAGAAGTGTGTGCGGAGTTACATGAAGGGATAGACAGACGAATGAGGAAGTACGAGAGAGGTGTGGTGTGGATGTTGATGTTCTGGAAAGTGTGAAAAGGAACACCTTGAGATGGTTCGGCCATGTGGAACGTATGGGAAACGAGAGAAAGACTAAGAGAGTGGACGAGAGTGAGGTGGAGGTACAGAGAGGGAGAGGTAGACCGAGTGAGAGGTGGAAGGATGGAGTTAAGAAGTATACGAGTGAAGGCGGTGCTGAATGGGAGGAGGGGTGTCAACTGACTGTGGACAGAGGTGCATGGGCCCGTTTCGTTCGTGGATGGTGAGATGAATATGCTGGTCTGCTATGAGACAGAACCCCCAGTGTGGAACTCAGAGGGTGCTTGAACATTGAGAGTATTACTGAGAAGTAGCCTTAGATGGTATAGACATGTGAAAAGGATGGATGAGAATAATTGGGTTAAGAAAGGCAAGTCTATGAACGTAGAGGGAGAGGTAGACCAAAACAGACATGGGATCAGGTGGTACAATCTGATCTCACAGCCAAAGGACTGACCAACAGGGACGCCAAAGACCGGGTTGCCTGGAATGCCGCCATTAAGAGTAATAAGAGACTGACCTACTCATGTGTACATCATAGTCATAAATGTATGTATGTAAGTAAGTTATATATATATATATATATATATAAATTATATATATATATATATATATATATATATATATATATATATATATATATATATATATATATATATATATTGTATACATGTACACAGTTTATTTATCAAACAATCTTAACCTACCCTACTTGAGTTCTGAAGAAAGACTAAATTTGTCATTTGATACCGGTAAATTACCAGCAGTTTAACTTTCACCTGATACTATGATTGGGAATGCATAGCAAGTGTATCCTCTACTTTCCTTGGAAGGAACCTCTATGCAGCCTTGGTCTAAAGTAGAGCTTATCCTAATGCTATAGTCAGACATTACATACATACACATAAATACAAGTTTAAAGACCGTTTGGTCCACAGAGTGTGGTTACTGTCTCATGTCCTAAATGGCGGCTTTCTAGGTGACCCTGTCAAGGGCTTCTGTTTTCAAGTTCTTTATTTTGAGATCGAACCAGAGTATCTGGTCTATACTCAAACTAAACAATCTTATGTCCTTAATTTTGTGCTTTATATCAAACCATATATAATCTCGGTTCCTCCTCCCCCCATAAAAATCTCCAATTAAAAAAAAAGAGACTGTAAATCTTCTCCCTCTGTTGGGCTTCACCGATCATAACCTTATTTCTGTCACTTGTCCTGTCTCTCCATTGCAGCCTTCTAACCCCCCCCCCCCCCCCGCCCCCCCAGCCACCTTCGCCTGTGGCATTATAGCCCTGGCGACTGGGAGGTTCTACGGCAGAACTTCTTTGATTTCCCATGGAACGATTTTTGCTTCTGTGGCCGGTGACCCTCAGAGAAAGCTGAGGATATTACTGAGGTAATCCTTTTTTCAATTTCAATTCAAAAGATTGTATTGTCACAAAGTATCCTCACAACTCAGTGTCCTCAACTTAAATGCTTCTTCTGAAATCACTGTGTTGGGTGATTTTAATGTCCATAATGTTGAATGGCTCACTCATTCAGCCAGGACTGATGATGCTGGTCTTGAATGTGAGCTATTTGCAGACTCATTTAATCTCACTCAACTAGTCAACCAACCCACCCATGTACCAGATAATCCTAATCATAATTCCCACCTACTGGACTTATTTTTAACAACCAATTCAGAAAATTAATGATGTTACAGTAAGGTCCCCGCTTCGATCTTCTGATCACTGTCTGATACAGGCCACCTGTCTATCACCTACCACACATTGCCACTCTGAACCTGTTTTGGTGACTAAATGGCATTACGATAGGGCAGACTGGGAGTGTCTTCAAGGTTTCTTTATTGATATTCCCTGGACCTCTTTCTTTTCTAATAATGCACACTCCACCTTGAGCCACATACAAGATTTTGTAAAAATTGGAATGGAAACTTTTATTCCTCATCAAAAGTACAGTAAAAGATCTAATTCACCTAAATGGTTTGACCATAATTGTGCTAGAGTAACTGAACAAAAAGCAATAGCCTACAATGCATACACAAGATCAAAAACACATGAAGCATGCTTCATCCATTCCACCATTAAAATCTCCGACTGGCAATCTTGTAAGTGACCCACGAGGTAAAGCTAACCTTCTTGCGGATATTTTCTCCACCAACTCAACCTTAGATGAAATAAATCAAGATGTCCCTGTACTTAATTTTAATTCGCCTGAAATTCCCTCACTTAAGATCCACACCAGACATGTCAAAACTATTTTGCAGAATCTCTCAGTAGATAAGGCTCCTGGTCCAGATGAAATTCCTCCAATAGTACTTAAGAATTGCTCCTTGGTGCTCGCTCCTGTATTGGCAAAACATTTCCGTCTGTGTACTCATACCTCATGCTTCCCAGTACCCTGGAAAGAAGCAAACATCCATCCAGTTCCTAAAAAAGGTGCCTCTTCAGATCCATCAAACTACAGACCAATAGCCATAACTTCCACTCTTGGTAAAGTCTTTGAAATTATATTAAATAATCACATAATTAAGCATCTTGAGAATAATACATTAATCAGTGATAGGCAATATGGTTTTAGACGATGTCGATCAACTGCAGACATTATTTGCCTTTTTACTCATCAAATCAACCAAGCTACAGACCAACATGGTGAAACACATACAATAGCACTGGATATATCAAAGGCATTTGATAGAGTCTGGCATCAATCCTTATTGTCGAAGATGTCACACTACGGCCTTGCATCATTAGTTCCACTAATTTCTTCTTATCTTCATAACAGAAAAATATGTGTAATGGTAGATGGCCTTTATTCTCAATTTCACTCAATAAATGCTGGTGTTCCCCAAGGATCAGTTTTGGCCCCAACTCTGTTCCTCATTCATATCAATGATCTCATATCTACCACTCATAATCCAATACATTCCTACGCAGATGACTCAACACTCCACAGTTCCTTCACATTTACCAATTCTTTCACCCAACCCGATCTTATAAATTCAAAAATAGACACTGCAATATCTCTGAACCAGGACCTTTCTAGAATTAATGAATGGGGACAAAAGAATCTAGTTTCCTTTAATGCACAGAAAACCAAGTACATTCAATTTTCTAACCGACAGAATCTCACTGACTCCCATATATTTGTTAATGATGTAAATATTCCTACTTCCCCTAGTATTGACATTCTCGGTGTAACATTAACTACTAACTTGAGCTGGACACATTATGTTAGAAGCATTGCTAAGCATGCCTCTAAAAAAATGGGACTCCTGTACAGAGTTCGAGAATTCTTCACTGACGAGCAGTTGGCCGTAATATATAAAAGTCATGTGCGTTCTCAGATGGATTACTGTTCACCTCTGTGGGGTGGAAGTGGAGTGGTCGCATTGAGGCAGTTGGACAAAATTCAAAATAAAGTTATTAGATTAATCAATAACCCTGCAATCACACAGGACTTTCCTACATTATCCATACGAAGAAACGTTGCATCCCTTGCATTATTCTACAGATATTTTCACAGCAATTTTGTTCTGAGGAACTTGCTTCAATTGTGCCGCCTCTCCACATCTTTCCCCATAGAACTAGAGCAGCTGAGAGCGCCCATGAATTCACACTTTCTCCTCGACAATGCAGAACTTCTGCTTATCAGAATTCATTTATCCCCAGAGCTACTACTCTTTGGAATTCACTTCCCTCGAATTGCTTTCCACAAACTTACAATCTACAAATGTTTAAATCCAGTTGTTACAAACATGGTATGAATGGAGGATGCCTTTAGGCACATGGACCTTTTTGTTTTATCTGTGTTTTTCCTTCCTCCGTTCATTGTCTCAAAAAAAAAAAAAAAAAAAGTAAATACAATTACAATTTTGCAGTAAGCCTAAATACAACATATTACTATGAGGCAATGGGGACTGATGCCATCCGGCATATGTGTCCCCTAGTAGTTCATTACCCTAATACAATTGGTCAGAAACAAAAGAACAAGTGCAGTAGAAACAAAACCTTAATACTAATATATTATACAAAATCGAAGAATAAATGAAAAGCTAGTAATAAGTTCACACTCAGTTTACATTAGATAAAGTCTATATCTGTATTCAGTAAATAGTCCTTAATTATATTTAAACAAATAGCAAAACTACAGTCCAAGTTCACCTTATCCATTATTTTATTCCAAACAATAGTTCCTCTGTGCCTAAATGTTTGCTTCATTGTATTCGTTCTAGCAATGGGAATAATTATGCAGCATATGAGACTGTCTGGTCAAATGCTGATGCATATTGTTATTTGATGTAAACATGTCCTTAAAGAAGCCCGGAGTAAGTCCTCTCATTATCTTGAACATCAGTTTAGCTATTGATGAAACATACACTTTTTTAAACGGTAATGATTTAAGGGATTTAAACAATGGTGCCGTATGGGCTCTATAGTGGGCTGATGCAATAATTTTTATTATTCTCTTTTGCAGAATGTAATTATATAGGTTTAATATTGGATTCGCAAATATTACCCCAAACCCCAAAAGGGGTTGAAATAGGGGAGCTATCCCCCCACCAAAGGCGGTTTTCTAGGGCCTTTCCTAGCTGATGCTGAGAGGATTGGGTTCTGTCATGTGGTGATGGGCTAGTCTATCAGAGTGAGAGAGCGATCTCTGCCATACCCATAGCTTACTCTGACTGTTCCTTTTACTTATATAGTTTCTAGATCTCAAGTGACGGCGTCTCTTCCGCGGATTGACCTCCCAATATACCAAGATTGGAAGCCAAAGCGTCACATTTTTCCTTTGCCCCTCAATTTTCTCTTCATTATTGCTGAGGGGCACAGGGCCCTGAGTGGGGCTTTGGTTTCCCGGGCGTTTCCACACCCTCCTCAGATCCCCGCAATGGAGTGGCTTGGGTCACCCAGGCTTCATTGTGGTCGGCAGGGAGGCTTCTGTGGAGGCGCTCGGTTATGGCTTTGGGCTTGCTCGGGGCCTTGGGGCTGTTCGGCCAGGCAGCCTTGGGAACAACAACAACAACAACGTCCACCCCATAAATCATATAGGGGTATATAAAGCAATTATACGTTGTTACCAATGTTGATACATTTAGAAGTTTCCTTGCTTTACAAATTATTCCTATATCTTTAGATAGTTTATTCTTTCAATATTTAATAATGTTCTTTCCAAGATAAACTTTCGTCTATAATTACTCCTAGGAATTTTGAATATTGTACTTTCTTTAGTGGTTTATTATTAATACAAACACTTATGTTCGACTTTACTAGTCTTGTTTTCCTTTAATTTTGAATACCATGTAATGAGTTGTATCAACATTCATTGACAGCTTATTTGCAATAGTCCATTCCACGAGTTTTACCAACGCCAAATTCATCCTATTTATGATATTATCGACGTTATCACCCTCTAAAAATATATTTGTATCGTCGGCAAATAAGATGGGAAGAATATTAGAAGACACGTTCACTATATCATTCACATAAACGAGGTACAAAAGTGGACCCAAGACTGAGCCCTGTGGTACTCCACATTTTACAATACCATAATTATTATGTTCCTTCCAACAACCAACCATACTCCTAAAATCGATTAATGAAATTTACAAACACATGTGGCAGTCCGTGGACTCGAACCCAGGATGCTCACACCGAAAATCAACACCTTATACATCGCACCACGAAGACAGTTAAAGGTTGGTGGACACTGCCTACGATTTATTATGCAACTTCGAATCCTGCATATCAATCTAAGCATGTACACACATCCCAACTGCAACTCACGTAGGCTATGCATATGTGAATGGAAAGAGCAATTAATGGGGCCTTAACCACTTATGGAAGTCCTCTCGATAAATTACTCCTGAACCAATATCAATTATGTTCCTTCCAACAACCAACCATACTCCTAAAATATTAGAGGTTTCACCATTAAAATCTACATACTGAGCTCTATTATTCAAATAACTTCTCAACCACTCTGATGCCACCCCCCTTATTCCATAAATATTTTTTTTAAAGTAAAATTTCGTGGTTAACAGTATCAAAAGCTTTACTAAAGTCCAAAAATACCCCAACTACATGTTTTCCTGAATCCAGAGCTTGTGAAATTTTGTCTATCAACATTGTTAGTGCCAAATTAGTGTTATATTCTTTCCTGAATCCAAATTGAAATTTATATAGTAAATTATGCTTGTTGATAAACGACATTAATCTCGTATACATTATTCGCTCAAATACTTTTGAAAACCGGGGCAAAATTGACACCGGACGATAATTATTTATAAGTGTGGCATCATCACTTTTATACAGCGGTATTACTTTAGCAATTTTAAGTTCGTTAGGGAAAGTGCCTTCAATCATAGACATATTAATTAGTGAAGTTAGTACATTAATAAAGTAAGGATAAGTCTCTTTAATCACAGTGCAATTTAAGCCATCCCAACCTGGGTTTTTTTTTCTTCAAATCGCATATTATACTTTTTACTTCATTACAGTTCGTTGGATTCAGAAATATTGAATGAGGGTTACTGTAGGTGCAGGCATAAATGAGGAGAAGGTTTTTTGGATATTAGGCAAAGATTGACTAATTTTAGTACCAATACTCAAGTACAATTCATTAAACGCCTTAGAAATCACTTTAGCATCGCCCACTTTATTTTCGTCTATCATGAATTCAGTAGTTTTCTTCTTACATTTATTTTGTATTGATTACCTCTCTAATTACCTCCCAAGACTTTTCAATATTCCCAATATTTTGTTTGAGTAGTTCATCATAATGATCCCTCTCTGCTTGTCATAATAATGTATTCAAATTCTTTTGTAGTCAGAATATGCCTTTTTATTTTCTTCTGTAGAAGACTTTATATATGTGACATACAATTTTTTTTTTTTACTTCAATAGATTCTTTAAGACACAAAGTAAGCCAACTCTTATGGTTACGGTAATATTACGGACAATATTCATCGTATAAGTTAGTAAAAGTTGAATGGAATTTGGTAACAGCTTCCTGACCCCCCCCCCCCCTCTCCCATAATATTTGTCCAATTAATAAGCGAGAGTCTCTCTATGAACTTCATCATATTGTTTTCATTTATCATTCGCTTATTTATAAAGTCTGGACATACTTTTGCCTTCTTAGATTTTAAAATACAAAATATAGGAAAATTATCAGACAGGTCTGTATATAATATTCCACTAAACGATTCCTTATCATGCATATCATTACATATTATGTTATCAATAATTGTTGCTGAATTACTTTTAACTCTGGTTGGTTTATTAATCAATGGACAATATGAGTATGCAACAATAGTTTCCATAAAGTTGGCAGACGGTCCATGAGTATGAGAGTTTAGCAAATTAATATTATAATCACCCATGAGGCACACAGTCTTGTTTTCACGATTCAAAGTATTAAGTAATTTATTTATATTTTCCCCAAAATTATCAATATTAGAATTAGGAGGTCACAGCCATTAGGAGGTCACAGCCAATGACCATATTCTTATTACAATCAATATACTTTTTATCTATTGCTATGAATATAGTTTCCACTGAGTTACATAATGTGTCAAGATCTGTCCTAGGTTTATACTTAGTATTACTACTAATGAACAACGAGACTCCCCCCTCCCCTCCCCACCGCGTTTGACCTTTCTATAGCTAAACTGATGCCGATACCCTGCCATACAATACCTCTTAACATTGTTCTCGTTAAACCACGTCTCAGAAAGTCCTATTATATCAAATTTGGTATCAATATTTTGCAGGTATGCCTCGAACTTATCCAGATTTTTTTTACCCCTACGGATATTCACGTGAATTAATGATAATGTTGAAGAATTATCCAAATTTACTTTAATTTTCTTATTTTTAAATCATCTTCCAAATAATAATTACAGTTAACATTTATGTCATATTCACCATTATAGTAGTTCAGGTCAGGGTCAATGTCATCGAAAATCATCATATTATGAACATCAATAATGATCTGCGGATAAAATTTTGAATCTGAAGATATTCTAAGCTATAACGATAGTTAACTGGGCAGTTTTGGGGGACAAGCTGATATATTTCATTATCTGTCAAGTTATTGAATGGAAACCTAATTGTGTTCTGCACATACCACAAAGATTGTCAACTCCATACTGATTTCCTTCTATATTACATACATAACATGGTTGAATTATTTCACGTGTAGTCATAAATAAAGACATTCAAAGAATATTGTCAACCTAATATTTTAACAATAATGTCGCATTGAGATATGTACACCCAGAAGTGAAAGTCCCTGCATAGGGTTTACCCCCTACACCTACTACCCAAGAAGCTAGGAACGGGGTGGTCTCTGCCCAGACCCCCTTACTACTCCTACCCCAGGCACAAGGGGCAGGGTGTGCCTGTCTGTCACCCCTTCTTTCCCCTCCCCACCCATGAAGAGAACAAACTACCCCCCCCCCCCCCCCCACGCACACTTACACCCTACTCTAATGCCAGACAAGAGGTTGACACACACACACACACACCATTATCAATTTCATATGTAATGGTATCGTGTTTACCTTCATTAATTTACCCTCCGACGGTTTTGACGCATTTTGATTGTTTATCCTGGCTATAATTAGACGAATAATTACAGCTTAGGAAGGACCAATGTGAAATAATGTCCTAATCTGAATTAAATTGTCTAATAATAGCCATAAAGCAGAAAAGAAGAGTGTCATCGATTATCAAAGGCTTAGAACATAAGAACATAAGAAAATGGGAGTCTGCAGAAAGCCGATTGGCCTAAGCAAGGCAGATCCCTGTCCCACACAACCCCAATTACAAAGCCCAATTATAGGCTCAACACTCTAATACCCTGAGGATCATCTTACCAAAACGGTTAGAGATTAACGCAGGATTACGGGGGTCTGCAGAGCGCTGATTGGCCCAACCCTGCTGATCCCCCTTCACACCCAACCCTTCTCGTCCATATGCTTATCCAATTTTATCTTAAAGCTCCCTATCGTTTTTAATCCCACTATAGCACTTGATAGTCCATTCCACCCATCTACAACTCTGTTACCAAACCAATATTTGCCTATATCTTTTCTGAAACGAAATTTATCTAATTTGAAACCATTGGTACGAGTTCTTTCGCTATCACTGAGCTTTAGTACATTTGTCATGTCCCCTTTGTTAATCCCACTAACCCACTTGAATACCTCTATCATATCCCCTCTAACTCTGCGTCTCTCTAACGAATGTAAGCCTAATTACTTCAACCTTTCTTTATACGGAAGATTTCTAATATTATGGATCATTTTTGTCATTCTACGTTGTACTCTCTCCAATGAATCTATGTCCATTCTGTAATAAGGACACCAAAATTGAACAGCATAATCCATATGGGGTCTCACTAATGACAAGTAAAGTGTTAAGATAACATCAGCAGTTCTGTTACTCACACTCCTTGAGATGAACCCGAGAATCCTGTTTGCCTTGTTTCGAACGCTTATACACTGTTGTCTAGGCTTCAAATCATTGCTAACAAACACACCTAGATCTTTCTCACAATTCGAGTTTTCTAATTCCACATTAGCTAGTTTATATTTAACATTTGTATGCATCTTCCCTATCTTTAATACCTTGCATTTGTCAATGTTAAACTTCATCTGCCAATTTACTGACCATTCGTGTAAGGTATCTAGATGCCTTTGGAGGCACTCTATATCTCTATCTGAATCAATTGTTCTCCCCATTTTGGTATCGTCTGCAAATTTACTTATCCTACTAGTTATACCTAAATCAAGGTCATTTATGTATATAACAAACAACAGAGGACCTAATACAGATCCCTGGGGGACACCACTTTTGACTGCTCCCCATTCTGACTTCGTACCATTTATGCTGACTCTCTGCTTCCTACCAATTAGCCATGACCTAATCCATCCCAACAACACCCCACCTATTCCATGCGCCTCAACCTTTCTCATCAATCTCTCATGGGGGACTCTGTCGAAAGCTTTACTGAAATCTAAATATATTATATCATATGACTTGTCATTATCTACTGCTTCATATACCTCTGAGAAAAAACTAAGCAAATTAGTAAGGCAAGAACGTCCCTGAGTGAATCCATGCTGAGAAGAATTTATTAAATTAAATGTATCTAAGTGGTTTCTAATTTTACTAGCAATAATTGACTCTAGTAGCTTTCCTATGATTGATGTAAGACTAATGGGACGGTAATTGGATGCTATTGATTTGTCACCTTTTTTGAAGATCGGAACTACGTTTGCAAGCTTCCAAGCTTCTGGAACTATACCTGTCTCCAATGACTTGTTAAATAAAAATGTTAATGGGTAACTTAACTCATCCCTACATTCTTTTAATACTCTAGCATATACCTCATCAGGACCAGGCGATTTATGAGGTTTCAGTCTGTCAATTTCCTTAAGCACATCATTTCTACTTATAGTAACCGTACTTAACCTATTTTCTATACTATCGCTATATACCTTACGGACTTCTGGAAACTGTGCCAAATTTTCATTAGTGAAAACGGAAAGAAATTGACTATTTAATGTACTGCACATTTCTAAATCATTTTCTGTAATTTCTCCTATCGAAGTTTTAAGGGGACCAATTACATCTCTAACCTTGGATTTATATAGTTGGTAAAAAGCTTTAGGATTATTTTTTGAGTCATTGGCAATCTTAACCCGTGGAGCCCCGGCTAGTTTTGTAATGTTTGCGCACCAGAACCCGGCCGGTTTTCAAAAAATGGTTTTATTCCAGAAACAATAGCGAATGGGTTAGGAATGAAGGAAAAACCACGAAAAACCGCTCAAAAAGCTTAAAAAATGGTCCTACAGAGCCCCCGAAAACGGATTTTATAAGAGTAAAAAATTGAAGGCAATTATCCCAAAAAACCAGGTTATTGCGCGCTCGCGCGCACGCACGTGGACTTTGAGAGTTTTCAACCATCGGCACGGTTGCGTGGGATACGTACACAGTTCCCATACAAATCTGAGCCCTTTTGCGTGGCTACACCTGAGGTTACGGTCGGCGCAATTAGGGGAAATTAGGGTGACTCGCCAGGCGCGTCTCTGGGGCTGTGCGTTACATACATCGCCGACGCGCCAGGCGCGTCGCTGGGGCTGTACGGGTTAATTTCATAATTTCTTTTTTCTTTCCTAATATCCTTTTTTACCTGTCTTGATAGATTCTGATAGTAAGCAAGTAGGTGAATTTCGCCTTTTCTAATTTTTCTATATATTCCTCTCTTTTGTCCTAGAAGATCTAATAGTCTATTATTCATCCATTTGGGTTGGTTCTGTGTTGATCTAAATTTTCTTTTGGGGATGTATTTATTTTGTGCATTGAATACGGACTTGATAAAATTATCGTATGTATCTACCAAGGTTGACGTCTCTTCCTGACTTAAGATGACAGGTGCCTGAGAAGGGGTACACTAATTTGGACACCTGGATCGACTTAATTTTTTGACCATAGGGTCCGCTAATAGGGCTCTTCTTAACCTACCATAATTGGCTTTTCTAAAGTCAGGTATTAATGTTGTATTCTCTCTGGTATTACCTTTCCATTGTATATTAAAATACACAGAATTGTGGTCACTATTTCCTAGGTGGTCCCCTATCTCTACATTATTTACCATATGTTCATTGTTACTGAAAACTAAATCGAGAATATTATTACCTCTAGTCGGCGTATCTATGAATTGAAATAAAAAACTATCTTGTACTACCTCTATAAACTCCTCAGAATCAGAGTCTCCTATTTGATGCTGCCAATCTATATTCGGAAAATTAAAATCCCCCATAATGCACACATTGCTAAACCTTGATGCCATTTTAATTTCCTCCCATAATGACGTTCCGTCATTTCTACTCATATTTGGCGGTCTATACATAACTCCAATAACTATGGTCTCACTACCTTCGTTAACCTCTACCCAAACACTTTCATTATCGTTATTTAGTCTAATACCTGATTTAATACAGCTTTTTAATGTACTCCTGACAAACTATACTATATGATTTGTTATACATGTATTATCATGTAGAAATAATACACAAAAATACAATAGCTACTCGCTTTACATTTGACAGCATAACAATATGCCATGTTTGCTATTTGGTAGTATTATAAAGCAGTATAATCTAGTAATGAATTACTGTATTTTATGGTGTCTCGGTGTATAACACCTATTGGAAAATATTATCAAGGAAATGGATTACTAAATATTATAGCAAACTGCATAGGCCTACAGTATATATTTCGTGCATAACTCAATACTGTAAAATCATATATACTGTATATATATATATATATATATATATATATATATATATATATATACTGTATTATGAGAGAGAGATATATATAACAGATATGATAACATATATCACTGTAATAAGCAGTAGTAAGCAAATAGTAGACATATCTCACGTCGGATATATATACTAAATGCGTCTCTATTCATGGTGTTCTAAAGCTGATTTTCTTATGTCGACTGCTAAACTATCACCTTTCCTCCCCCGAACTACATACTTGCATAGTTTGAGTCTCGTTTAACCCTTATTGCTCTCTGACATTAGGCTGAGATTAGTATGGATCTCCATATAGAGCTTTTTACCAACTCTTCTGCTACTACTGGAACACCACAGTTATTACAGTTCAGGCCTGCCAACATTATTCAGGATAAATCCTATGACCCTAACTATCCAGTTACACTATTAATCTAATTGATTCTGATTAACTTGCACTAAAGATTAACGTTAATAATAGATGTGTGCTAATGTAGAAGCAATACAAATAATAATTACAAAAGTAAATGAAAAATCTGTTGGTATCCCTTAAGAACCTAGACAACATTTTCAGAGAGAGAGAGAGAGAGAGAGAGAGAGAGATTCTATAGCAGGAATTATATAAGCATTTTCTTACCGATTACCTTGTATTTAATATTTGATAAAATATAACTGTGGATTTTAGGTAGGATAGATGGTGAATAGCTATGACTGAACTTTTATTGGGTATTTGCATACGTATGCATTGAGCATCGGCTTGCTTCAAAATAACACTCTTATCTTCTTTTTGGAGCTTCATTTGGATTTCCACATCAAGACAGAAGTGATTTGATACTACACATTATGACATTTCTTCACTCCGACTTCAGTCCCCGAAAAGGTAACACTCAAATATAACTATTTTGCAGAATCTCTCGGTAGATAAGGCTCCTGGTCCAGATGAAATTCCTCCAATAGTACTTAAGAATTGCTCCTTGGTGCTCGCTCCTGTATTGGCAAACTTTTTCCGTCTGTGTACTCATACCTCATGCTTCCCAGTACCCTGGAAAGAAGCAAACATCCATCCAGTTCCTAAAAAAGGTGCCTCTTCAGATCCATCAAACTACAGACCAATAGCTATAACTTCCACTCTTGGTAAAGTCTTTGAAATTATATTAAATAATCACATAATTAAGCATCTTGAGAATAATAAATTAATCAGTGATAGGCAATATGGTTTTAGACGATGTCGATCAACTGCAGACATGCTTTGCCTTCTTACGCATCAAATCAACCAAGCTACAGACCAACATAGTGAAACACATACAATAGCACTGGATATATCAAAGGCATTTGATAGAGTCTGGCATCAATCCTTATTGTCGAAGATGTCACACTACGGCCTTGCATCATTAGTTCCACTAATTTCTTCTTATCTTCATAACAGAAAAATACGTGTAATGGTAGATGGCCTTTATTCTCAATTTCACTCAATAAATGCTGGTGTTCCCCAGGGATCAGTTTTGGCCCCAATTCTGTTCCTCATTCATATCAATGATCTCATATCTACCACTCATAATCCAATACATTCCTACGCAGATGACTCAACACTCCACAGTTCCTTCACATTTACCAATTCTTTCACCCAACCCGATCTTATAAATTCAAAAATAAACACTGCAATGTCTCTGAACCAGGACCTTTCTAGAATTAATGGATGGGGACAAAAGAATCTAGTTTCCTTTAATGCACAGAAAACCAAGTACATTCAATTTTCTAACCGACAGAATCTCACTGACTCCCATATATTTTTTAATGATGTAAATATTCCCACTTCCCCTAGTATTGACATTCTCGGTGTAACATTAACTACTAACTTGAGCTGGACACATTATGTTAGAAGCATTGCTAAGAATGCCTCTAAAAAACAGGGACTCCTGTACAGAGTTCGAGAATTCTTCACTGACGAGCAGTTGGCCGTGATATATAAAAGTCATGTGCGTTCTCAGATGGATTACTGTTCACCTCTGTGGGGTGGAAGTGGAGTGGTTGCATTGAGGCAGTTGGACAAAATTCAAAATAAAGCTATTAGATTAATCAATAACCCTGCAATCACACAGGACCTTCCTACATTATCCATACGAAGAAACGTTGCATCCCTTGCATTATTCTACAGATATTTTCACAGCAATTGTTCCGAGGAACTTGCTTCAATTGTGCCGCCTCTCCACATCTTTCCCCGTAGAACTAGGGCAGCTGAGAGCGCCCATGAATTTACACTTTCTCCTCCACAATGCAGGACTTCTGCTTATCAGAATTCATTTATCCCCAGAGCTACTACTCTTTGGAATTCACTTCCCTCGAATTGCTTTCCACAAACTTACAATCTACAAATGTTTAAATCCAGTTGTTACAAACATTTTATGAATGGAGGATGCCTTTAGGCACATGGACCTTTTTGTTTTATCTGTGTTTTTCCTTCCTCCGTTCATTGTCTCTTAAAAAAAAAAAAAAAAAAAAAAAGCATTTTCTTACCGATTACCTTGTATTTAATATTTGATAAAATATAACTGTGGATTTTAGGTAGGATAGATGGTGAATAGCTATGACTGAACTTTTATTGGGCATTTGCATACGTATGCATTGAGCATCGGCTTGCTTCAAAATAACTCTTGTCTTCTTTTTGGAGCTTCATTTGGATTTCCACATCAAGACAGAAGTGATTTGATACTACACATTATGACATTTCTTCACTCCGACTTCAGTCCCCGAAAAGGTAACACTCACATTTTTGCAAGAGGATTTTTTTTTCATGGTTTAATAGTGTCATTCTCAGAACGCTTACATAAATTTTAAGGAATTGTAGATATATTCCGATTGTTAAAGATTATTCTAGATACTTCAACATATGTTTTCTAGTGACATAGACGTGTTTAGTGTCTGGTGACTATCTAGCGATTTGGCAATGCAATTGTAGCATACATTTGTGCTTTAGTTTATCTTGCATTATTTTCTAAATTTGCCATATTTCTCCAGAAGACTTCCTACATGGTATAGTGTATTATTCTAGTGATAATTAAATATTATATAGGGCTATTTTAAGTTGGCTGATGAATATGAAGCAGTAATATGCTGGACGATGAGAATACTGTATGTAAACATGTCTCTGATATCACTGATCATTTTTGGCATTTTCTGCCAAAAGCCCAATGGCTTATCAGTGGTGGTAAAGACAAACGCAGTTACTGTGTCATTTGTACGTGCGTGTGCCCGTGCAGGGCACACACATTATTCTGTGGCAGCAATTATGATTGTGTGATAATGCTGGTGCTGGTGTTGTTAATCGTGATCGTATTTGTCATGGTGGTGATGATCTGTAGTAAGGATGATAGTGTGTCTGAGTGTAGTAGTGATAGTTATGGTGATTATAGTAGCATGATGGTTTTCATAAAGGTTATTACGGTAGGATAATCATAGTGGTGGTAATTGTGAAAATAACTTTGATAGTGACAGCTATAGTAGCAGTGATGATATACTGGAAGTAGAGATGATGGTGATAGTAGTAATGATGGTGGTTGTGTTTGTTGTAGTATTGATAGGCATAGTTGTAGTGATGTTGATGACAGTATTGGTGACGTTGGGGATTGCAATACTCATGATGGTAGTGATGGTGGTGATAGTACTGGTGATAATGGTAATAGTGAGGATGTTGATAGTAGTAGTGATGATGGTTATAATATTAGTGATGATAGTTGTAGTGCTAATGTTGTCAGTAGTGATGGTGATGGTAGTAACAATGGTGACAGTAGTAGTGATGATAGTGAGTAATAGTAGTAGTGCTAATGTTGCCAGTAGTGATGGTGATGGTAGTAACAATGGTGACAGTAGTAGTGATGATATTAACAGTAGTAGTGATGATGGTGATAGTGAAGTGGTGATAATGACAGTAGTGGTGATGGTGATAGCAGTAGGAATGATTGTGATAGTAGTAGTAATAATGGTAACTATATAAGTGATGCTGTGATTCACAGCAGTGACGATGATGGTTGAATCTGTAGTGAGGATCTGCATGTGTGCGGCCCACACACATCAATGTATTAAAGATGATTGTGATTATGGTAATAGTAATGTGGTGGTGGTGATGTTTGTGGTAGTAGTAGTGATACTAGTGATAGTAGTAGTGATGGTGAATTTGGAAGTGGTGATGGTATAGTTGAGATGATGGTAGTAGTAGTGATGATTGTGATGATAGATGGGGGTAGTAGTAGCGATGATGGTGATAGTAGTAGTGATGAGGGTGATGATATAAGTGATTGTCTTAAAGACACCCAAACATTTGTGTCCGTCTCAGACAGCACGGCAGGGGCGGAGTCTGCCATCTCCGATTGCCTTGTTCCCGCTGATGTTAGATATTTGTTTCTCACATTTCTCACAGCCCCCTGTATTTTCTTGGCAGTTTTATTTTCTTCCCATTTTTATTTATTTTCCATCGTCCATGTCTTTTTATGTAGGCCCCCCGTAGGGGTGCCACAGTAGTATGATCAGTGTCTGTATGTCTATATGTTAACATTTGTGATGATGATGGTGTGCTTGGTGGTCACACACATCATAGTAGTGATGGTAGAGTCTGTGGCGCACACCACAGTGCTGATATGTCTATCTTGATTTCAGAGTAACCTATCTATCTATTGCCTGACGCCGTGATCCCCGAAGGGGTGGCCACGAACGAACCAGCCCCATGCACCTTTGTCCCTAGTCAGTCGACGCCCCTCCCAACCAACACCGCCTTCATTCATATACTTCCTCACTCCATCCTTCCACCTCTCCTTCGGTGCACCTCTCCCTCTCTGTCCTTCCACCTCGCTCTCGTACACCCTCTTAGTTAATCTCTCGCTTTCCATACGTTCCATATGGCTGAACCATCTCAAGTTGTTCCTTTTCACACTTTCCAGCACATATACCTCCACACCACACCTCTTTCTTACTTCCTCATTCGTCTGTCTATCCCTCCATGTAACTCCGCACACACTCTTCAAGTAACTCATTTCCACCGCTCTCACTCTTGGTCTGAGTCTCTTCCCGAACGTCCATGCTTCGCTTCCATAAGTTAGTGTCGGGATTACCACACTGTCATGCAAAGACTTCTTCACCATACTGACCACCCTATTTCTTGTTACTGCTTTCAACGTTCCTACAACCCTCTTCCCCTATTGTACCCTCTCCCGCACTTAATAACCTAATAACCTCAATTAAATTATAGGTAATTTGGATGTTTTATATATATTTTTATGTATAATTAAAATATTTATATATGAATTATTTAAGTAATTTATTTATATGCTTTGTAGCTCCCCGTAAAGATGATGAAGTATTGTAATTACCGTGTCTGTGTGTGTCTGTCCACACACATGACAGACACGCTACGCACATGGGCTAATAGACCAGAGGTGATAACATAGAGGGCTATTATGGTTAGCTCGCATCAAGGTGGGCAAATTAGTGATAATGATGGTGATTACGTAGCCTAGGGGCGCCCCGGTGTAGTATTGTAAAGACCCTGTATGTCTGTCTCTCATATATCACAGTGGTGATGATGTGTGGAGTCTCCAGGTGTGTGGCCCACACGCTGCAGTAGTGATGACCGTGTCTATCTTGAGTTCAGTGATGGGTAGCGCCAGCAAACTTGGCAATAATATTGACCCCTTAACTACTTATAACTCGAAATTAATACAAACAATCGGGCTGACGTTCTTATAATTTGGGAAGAGTCCACCAGAAAATAGGTGTGGATATTTACAGCTAGTTTGTTCTAGGCACTTTTGAGTTACAGAGAGTTCAGGGATCAAGATTATAGTAAAGTTCGTTGGCGCTACCTATAGTTACTTGTATCTTAACCAAATTAAAGGTAATCTGGAGTTTTTGTTTGTTACGAAGCCCCTTAAGGGGTGGCACACTATTTTAATCACCATATCTGTATGTCTGTCTCTGTGTAACCGCGGTCTGTGTGTGTGGCAAACACATCACACACGTGATGATGATGGTGTGTCTCTCTTTAGTTCACAGTTACTTAACATCCTTTAATTTCATGATAAATACTATACTGTATACTGTATATTACTTAAGTAGATGGAGTAACTCTAAACTCTATACCAATCTTCTTCCGGGTGAACTGTGGTATGATAGTGATGGTGGTGATTACGTTGCCCCTCCTCCGTAGGGGAGGTGTAGTAATGTAAAAGTGTTTTTTATATCTGTGTATAAGTGTGTGCCCTGTAGGGCACCAGAACTCCGTAATGATGATGGCAATTATGGTAGTAGTAGTGATGGTGATGATTGTGGTAGTTGTGATGATCTGAAGTGATGATGATAGTACTTATGGTAGTAGTGATGGTGGGAGTAGTTATGATTTGCAGTGATGATGGTGATTATGGTAGCAGTACTGATGGTGGTGGTGATTACATTTCTATTTGTTCTGTATGGATGAGGGAGACAAAAGGCAAAACTGCCTGTGACGAGTGCCTCCCCCAGAGGTGAAAGAGTGACTGCAAAAATCAAGGAATGTTCTAGCCATGATATCTGGACACACGGAGTTTGAAGCAGTTCATGTCATAGGATGAGGGAAAGATGGATTCAGGGAAAGTTCCAGAGCTCCGCTGTTAAATAGAAGAAAGATTGGGAGTATCGTTTCACTCTTGATTTGGAGAGTTGCACAGAGTAGGGGTGGGATTGTGTTGCAAGACGGGCGCTACGTACTCTACGTAGAGGAAGTGATATATACTGGAAGAGCTCTGAGGAACGCTGATTATTGTAGTAGCGATATAATAGCGAGAGAGATGCAACATTGCGGCGAAGAGAGAGCTTACAGAGATTGTAGTAATAGTTGTGATTATTATGGTGTGTAGCGATGATGATGGTTATTATGATAGTAGTAGTGATGGGGGTGGTGATCGTGGTAGTAGGCTAGTTGTGATGGTGATGATATATTGAGATGGTGTACTGTGTGCATGTCTTCCGAAGGAACATGCATCTCGCAGTATTGATGTTAACCTCTTCTCTACCGGCAACATCCTTTCCACTTTATTTTGGTTACGATTAGACAATTCTATTCAGTTTTAAAAGGGCCTCCAGGAAATAGCAGGCGTCGAACTATCTCGCTTAACCCTTTGTACTGTCACATATCTTTCTTAAGCAGCACAAAATAATCTAAATATAGCTGGAATAAAATATAAAACACGTCGTCGGTACCGAAGGGGTTAATGGTGATTATTGTAGTAGTTGTGATGGTGGTAGTAGTGATGATGTTGGCAGTAGTAGTGATGGCAACATTAATTGTAGTGATAATGGTGTTCTTAGAAGTGATGGTGACAGTAATAGTGATGATGGTGATCGTAGTAGTGATGATGGCGACAGTATTAGTGATGACGGTGACAGTATTAGTGATGATGGTGATCATAGTATTGATGATGCCGATAGAAGTAGTGATGATGGTAATGATATTGGTGACTGTAATAGTGATGTTGAGAGTATTGGTGATATTCGTAAAGAGCCCCCCAAAATTTGTATCGGTCTCGTACAGTATGGCGGGAGCAAAGTCTGCTTCATCCGATTGCCTTGTTTTTAAATTGTTCTACACTTTATGTATCCTTATTAATTATCATAATGCTAATTAACCTAAATGATAATGAACTTCTAACATTAATACACATATTTGTAGTTTCAGACATGGGTGGAAGGGGACGTGGTCGGCGACGTTACACGCCACGCACATGGGCTAATAGACCAGAGGTGATAGCACAGAGGGCTATGGTAGTTGGCTTGCATCAGGGGGGACAAACTATATCTGCTGCAGCGCGTCAAATGGGCGTCTCTCGAAATACAGCCAAATCTTGGATACATCGTTTTGAGCGTGAAGGCCACGTTCAGACAAGACCAAGGTCGGGTCGTCCAAGAGTTCTTTCAGAAGAAGATGATCGAAGGATACTGGAGGAAGTGAGCACTCGCCCTAAATCGAGTGGTAAGGCTCTGACAAGACAAATGAACCTGCCATGTCATCCCTCCACTACACAGAGCCACATCATGGAAGGTGGCATAGACTGTTATGTGCCAGCAGTGAAGGAGACTCTGACTGAAAGAAATAGAGAAGGAAGGCTAAGATTCGCCCAAGAGTATATTGATCATGGTATAGATTTTTGGAGGAAGGTTATAGTCAGTGATGGAAAAAACCTTTACATCTGTGAAATCGCCTGAACGCGTGTGCTGGAGACCTCGAAACACCCGTTATGAGCGTGAACATATCTCTGAACGCACAAGAAGTGGAAGAATATCTGTGTTCTTGCACGGCTGGATGTGGTATGGCGGACCAGGAGAGTTGGTGACCATTGAAGGTCACTTGAACAGTGAAGAGTATATCAACATCTTGGACACCTCACTCTTGCCTTCAGTTAGAATGTATGCCATAATGGTCCATACCCGGACCCTATGTATTTCGTGCAGGACAGATCCCCAATCCATACAAGCCGAGCAGTGAGAGATTGGCTTGCTCGCCACCCTGAGATCATCGTGATTGACTGGCCATCCAAAGGATGTGATTGCAACCCCATAGAAAACCTATGGGGGATAATGGTGAATGAGTGGGGGGTAGAGGAGATAACTAGACAATCCGTCGAAAGGAAAGCTCGAGAAATATGGGAGGGATTGAGGCGCACTCCTGATCTATGTAGCAAACTAGTTGATAGTATGCAGACTCGACTGGCAAATGTGATAGAGGCAGAAGGAGGTGTGGACGAGATATTAGGTAGTGTATACATACATGTGTAGTCTGCTGTATGATTATATATTTTATCATTTTATATACTTGGACAACTTAAAAAGAAAAATAATTAATCAAAAGATGTAATACTGTATGTTGTATGATATACTTATACAATTGTAAAAATAAACGTGTATTTATGTTGATATGTATATCCCTTTATATCCTCTAGATAAACATATATTATACTGTAAATAAGTTGAATAAATAGGAAATAATGTTATCTGCATTCCATTTTGTAGTTCAGGAATTGTAGATGGGATTGAATGCTTAAAATATATTATTATAATGTCTATTTCAAGAAGAAAATATATACTATATATATATATATATAATATATATATATATATATATATATATATATATATATATATATATATATACAAATATTAATAACCGAAATCAAATACAGCAAGCACATATTACCACTAATACACTCATCGTTCCAAATGAAAAGCGATTATGAGAATTATGTATTTAATCATATAGATGACATAATTATACTCGAAAAAGTTCAGTATAGTTAAGACAACACTAGAGTGCTTCGTTAATATCGTATCTGTGAGACTGTTTGGGAAGTGAGTTTTCAATAATTTCACTATCAGTTGCTACGCGGATATAATGCTCTTCTGATTATGATATATCCGCGAAAAGATAAGTAGATATCTAGTTTGTTATAAAGTTATGACATACCTCGTTGAAGTCTGTAAAACTGTCTTCATAGCGTAATGCATAAATGCACTGAATTTCGGTGTGAGCATCCTAGGTTCGAATCCCTGGACTGTCACATGTATTTGTTGATTTCATGATTTGAGTATAGAAGTAAAGTTGGTTGGTGTGGAAAACACATATGAAATACCTTTTTGATAGACATCCCCCCCCCCCCCCTCCAAAAAAAGTGAATGACTGCAGTGAACATGGTACTACATTAAAATGGCAATTAAGATATATATTAGGGTGGTCCTTAACTATACATGATTTTTTTTTTTTTTAAATGTTAAGCTCTCACCCTGCCAAAGTGTTCCATTGGTCCCAAATACACCCCAGCCAAAAAAGAAATGAAATCCATTAACATTTAGGGGTTTCCCAGGGGGGTCAAAGATTCCCCCCTTGTGCATATACCGGGCAATATACAGAAATGTACAATAAATGTCGGGAATCACTACAGCTAGCATTCCAGGTCCCCCCACGACAAGTTTGTGGGTATTAGCTGCTCTAAGGCAGGGGTATCATGGTCGCTAGCCACTCATTGTTGCCTGGTCGCTGTCAGGGTAGATTTCTTGGAGTCTGGAAACATCTTTCGGTGTTCTCCGACAACTTGAAGAAGGAACTGGAGTTGCTCTTCCCCTTTCGTTAGCAATCCGCTAAAGTCCTGGACGAGAGCCACTCCACGTTCGGCATGGTCATTGACGACCTTCAGTGCTCCGACGATGGCCTTTGCTGTCTTGAAGTCCTCAAGATCTTCCCAAGATGCTGGGTTTGCCTCCAAGAAACTTGTCGAAAGACCCAGGCGAGTGAAGAGGAGCAAGGAGTTCATGGAGGCGAAGTCGTCCAGAGTCTTATTTCGGATTTCTTGCAAATCGACGACTGCTCTCTTGGGTGGATTTTCAAGCCCTTCTTCTTCGCTCATCTTCTGTACAATCCTTCTCTTCACATCAAGCGGAACGGTGGCATCAAAAACAGAGAGTCCGATCAGTTCCTCTGAGAGGTACCAAAGATGAGATGCCAGTTTCTTGCTGGCGGCCTTAGACACTTGGCTGTCACACTCTTCAAATGCAGTAAGTTGTTGCAATAGTGCCAAGTCAGAAGCAGGAGCTGAAACTCCATCTGTTGCAGTTGTCCATGCCTTCAGATAGAATTTGACGATGAACACAAGGACTCTTTCCAAGCCATGTGATTCTTTTTTTGACAATTTGAATTGGCCAGAGAACATCCACACTTTCAAAGAGTAGATTACTTTTGACATCCATCTTGCATGATGCATTGGTCCTGGAGACTTGAAAGATATTCCTCCTTCTGGAATACCACCCAAAAAAATGACACACAGCTCTAGAAATTCGCGGTAATCATCTCTGGGTTGCTTTTCTTGGAGCTGCTTCTTGGCAAACTTCAAGATATCGTCTCTGTCGGGTTCGAACAAAGCAAAGTTCGCCATTTTCTCTGCTGTTTGGTAAGATGACTGGTCCATTAACGACCACTTCTGACCAAATCTTTTGAAGAGGAGAACTACTGGACCGGAAGTTGACACCATGCAGGTGCTGAAGACAGCCCCCACAAGCAATTCCAAGACGTGGTGACGGCAAGCTAGGAATAGAAGCTCTCTTCCCAACTTCTGCTGGATGAGGGTGCACGCTCCAGAGATGTGGCCAGTGTTCGAAGATGTTGTGTCGAAGGACATAGCTGCAACACGATCAGTTATATCCCATTCCTGCAGTGCGTTTACCACAGCATCGGCCTGAGCTGCCCCAGTGCCACTTCCCAACTTTGGAACTGCAAGAAGCTGGTCGACTCCAAGCCCAGAAACCAACACTGGCAATCGGTCCACTTGCTCTTTGCCAGTTAAAGCTGGGATTAATTTTCCATCCCAGTGGACAGTCAGGCTGAATGTGGGATCAAATTTATCCTGAACGGAGCGGGCAAAGTTCATCCTGTGGGATTCTCGGTGGCGGTGAATGGAAGAACGATTTATGTTGAGCTCTTCCACGTTGTGCCCCAAGCTCTTTGCTGCTTCGGCGAGTACGAAGGCAGCTTTTCTGTCGGACAACTTCGTTCTGTCCAAAGCAGCTGCCAGCGATGGCGTCACAATGTTCATCTTCGCTCGCTTTGGAGGAGGTTGGGTGGCAAACACTGCTTCAGTTTCATCAGGTTGATCATCACTGCTGGATTCGCTGGAAGACGATGAACTTGCAAGCACTGCCACACTTGAAGAAGGTCCGGGTTCTTAGTTTGCCTGATCTCGTCTTCGTTTCTGGCTTTGCACTCTCTGTCTTGCTCTTTCTTCCTTAGCTGCTAGAACCAAATCTAGCCCTGCCATTGTTCCTCTTCTTCCCTTTTCCCGTTGGGCAATCAGAAACTGTCGATCTTCTTCAACGGTGATTCTTGTCATTGCTTCAGCATGAGCAATGTCAAAGAGGTCGTCTAACTTCTCGCGAAATTTGTCCTCATTCGTTCTTTGTGTATCTGTCTTGCGGTCTTTGTGCTTTTTTAAACACTTATATTCCGCAAATAGGGATTCCATCTTCTTGATGGCGTGCTGTTGCGGTTTTGTCGGTATTCTTGCTCTTTCCCAGAATTGGACAACCTCGCGAATTACCGCTGTCGACGCTTCTCTAACTGTTTTCTTTTCCTTCACATGAATGTACAGGAACCTCCCAACCGCTTGCTTATTTGAAGGCAGCTTGTTTCCAGCCAGTTTGTCTGAAGGTCCAAGCAAGTTAACATCTTTTTCCCTTCTTTCCATTTTGAATGAAACTGAAATGAAACAAATGTTAAATGTTAATTTAGGCCATGCTAATACACAATTTATGCCATGCTAATACACACAACTGAAATGAAACAAATGTTAAATGTTAAGGGGACGTTTCCCAACGTTTTCTTTATTATTGATGTTACAGTTTTAAAATGGTCTTTAGTCTTGAAGATATGGTCTTTGGCTATCCAAAACTGGCTTTGTTTTGTCTGTAGCTCAATTTTTCCCTGAGAAAAATGGGCAAGTAGACATGTAATTAGAGCAAATTACGTTAGCAGGGAGAGTAGCTGGTAGCTGCTGACACAAACACAACCTCGCTCACTCGCTACTACAGTGTAACTGGTGCTCGACTGCTCGTATGTTCATACTCTCGTAAAGTGAACCAGTTGCCACAAGTCGCTAGATACCTTTTGTCTTCCCATTGTAAGCTGCACACAGATAAATTCCGGAAATGTTCGCAAGGGGGGAATCTTTGACCCCCCTGGGAAACCCCTAAATGTTAATGGATTTCATTTCTTTTTTGGCTGGCGTGTTTTTGGGACCAATGGAACACTTTGGCAGGGTGAGAGCTTAACATTAAAAAAAAAAAAAAATTAGGACCACCCTAATATTATATATATATATATATATATATATATATATATGTGTGTAAGGGGAGGTGTGGCGGAGTGGTCTTGCCACTTGCCTGGTAATCCAAAGGTCCCGGGTTCAAATCCCGATGTATCAATGGGAAGATATTATTGGGATGGAATTTGTGCTGTACCTAGTATCAGTGCATTACCACAAAGCCCACCGAAACGCTAATAAAATACCCTCATTGTTCCCTGATTAAATAGCACTGTATGAGTATTCCCATATTCAAAATATGCTATAGGGGTGCAATGCCTGGTGAGTTATCTGCTCAACAGGTGGCGTTGTGTGTGTGTGTGTAAGAGTGAGAGTCAGAGTGTAGGGGGTGAGACAGTGAAGCACGGGAACAAGGTGTCTTCAGAGATGGGGTCACTTCGGGCCATGAGTGAGCACCTTGCCTCATATGAAGGCAAGATGGCAGGTGCTCGTTGTACTCTACGTGCTTCACATGTCTCACTCCCTAGACTGGAACAAGACCTCACGGGCTTCACTGCTCATTGTACAGCTGTGGATGTCCAGGCTCTCAGCCTATGCCCGAGAGGGAGTAAGTTGGAATATAGAAAAAAAAAAAAAAAAAAAAAAAAAAAAAAAAAAAAAAAAAAAAAAAGAGAGAGAGAAAGTGTTAATATTCTCGAGTATGCACCAAAAAGCCTAACCACGGATCGAGCATTGAATGAATATACCACTTATAATCAATTAAGCAATCCATACAATATGTTTTTTAGTAAGTTCCAACATCTCTTCAGAGGTATTCAAACATTACAAGATTACCATTTCAATGTGCAAATCCATTAAATACCAATGCATATCGCGCGAATGGGTGAATACTATCGATCTATCTATCTATTGCCTGACGCCGTGATCCCCGAAGGGTTGGCCACGGTGAATACAATAATTTGTAAAATAACTAGAAGGGGTGATGCTATTGGAAATTTACATTATAAATACAAACCTGATAGAATACTAATTACACATAAATCATAAGTGTTTGTGTGTCAAGCTACGGATAGGTGACAGATAGTGTAAATGATCTTCATTCTGTAAAATCCGATAATTTATTGCAACATTGTTCTGGCATATATAGAATATATAGAGATTACCAATTACTGACATGGTCTCGGCCTCGTTGCAAGGTTACTTTATTCTGTGTTCGTGGAAAACAATGGTTGTAATCGGCGGTTTCCTCCTGTGTGGGGTTGGGGTAGGGTGTGAGTGGGGGGCCTGCTTGTTTAATCTCTCCATTATAGGGTAGGGGAAGGAAGGGGTGACGGACTGGCACCATCCCGTCCCTTCTACCTGGGGTAGATGTAGTAAGGGGGACTGGGCATGGCCCACCCCGTTCCTACCTTCTGGGGTAGTAGGGGTAGGGGGTAAACCCTATGCAAGGACTTTCACTTCTGGGTGTACAACCGTGTCAGTATGCAATATCATAAGAACGATAAAATATTACTATATAGTAAATAATATAACAAATACTGTATAGTATTTATAATTGATTATTTATGATTATGATTTATTACTCATGAGTCATGACTCATGAGCTACCGTATGTAACGACACTTCTGTCGAATATACAATATTTGTATCAAGTTAGAAAACTTAGAGGGGGATGGACAGTAGAACAAACTTAGAGGGGGATGGACAGTAGAACAAACTTAGAGGGGGATGGACAGTAGAACAAACTTAGAGGGGGATGGACAGTAGAACAAACTTAGAGGGGGATGGACAGTAGAACAAACTTAGAGGGGGATGGACAGTAGAACAAACTTAGAGGGGGATGGACAGTAGAACA
Source organism: Lithodes maja (assembly GCA_037953745.1). Lineage (NCBI taxonomy): Eukaryota > Metazoa > Arthropoda > Malacostraca > Decapoda > Lithodidae > Lithodes > Lithodes maja. The sequence goes on from JBAKBP010006327.1 coordinate 88,973, forward strand.
AAACCAATAAGCTTAACCCCTTCAGTACCATGATGCCCGCTTACCTCTGAATTTAAATTGAGTAATCTAGGTTAGGTTAGGTTGATCTAGATTAAACAGAATGGAATCGCCTTTCTTTTGAGTTTTCACACACTGGTTAGGTTAGTTGGTTAGGTTGAATTTCAGTTGTGCATTTAATGTTATGTTTTTTACTGCTTTTACTCCTTAGTTTCCCTCATCCTTATCGCCCTGTCTATCAGTGCCATATTTTAAAATTGAAATTTAATGGGTAAATATGCAATTCCGATTATTCCGCTAATAATCACAAATCAGAACACCCTAAAAAAGTTTCAAAATTTATGAAGAAATAGAAATAGGAATATATGTTCATAAACTTGATATCGATTTGTTAATCTTGGTATTTTATCTGGATATGTTAGATTAATTAATATAGGTTTGGCAAGATTAAGTTAGGTTAATCTGGTTAGGTTACGTTAATCTAGGTTCGATTGGGTTGATATATTTAGGATAGCCTACAGTATTTCAATATCAAAAAATAAATAATATAAAATTAATAAAATTACCGGTACCTTAGTGCTCAAGTGGAGACTGGAGAGTTTACCAGCCAGTAGTCAAAACAATAAACACTATTCCACAGTAATAGTAGGCTATTCAAAGCATCTTTCAGTAGTACAGTACTCTACAATCGGTCAATCGCCCTGGAAAACTCTAAAACAATAACATATATGAAAATAAGTATAAACTCAAATAGATGCCAAAACAATCTATCATAAAACTTTGAAAATATACATGTAATTTTTCTGTAGCGAATTTCTCAAGTCGGCGCTAGGCTCACAACATTTAATAAAACAAAAACAAATTGTCGTACAAGTCAATCAAGAGTCACGTCTAGAGTTATGAATGTATGAGTCGTTACTCGTCAGTCAATGACTCAATAATAATGTATGTTGTCACGGTAACCACTAACATTCACTCCTGGTAGCGGTAGGCCTACTAATACGCTTGCCTGCCTGACTAGGACTGAACAGGAGAGGCGAGCAGAGGCCGCCAACACGAGAACAGGCCAGCACCTTGCACGAATAGAACGTGTCCAGATATTCGTCTACATGTGAATGTGCCGTGAATCTGTGATATAGTCAGTTTAATTATTATTATTATTATTATATGAGATGCCGAAAACTTCACCCAGGGTGCAGAAACAGCAACAAGATGAATACAAACAAAACACCTGGAGGCACTGGAGAGAGACTACAGCAACAAAGAAAGAAGGAAAACAAATACAAAATACACAAAATAAAAGATATATTGAACATAAATGCAATGAATGAATGTTGCAAATACTCACATAAGTAGGTGAAATTTTAGGGTCTGTAAACGTTTTTGACCAATACATTTTTTTTTTTTTTTTTTTTTTACCGGTGAATGCACATTATCGTTATCGGACTTACAGTTAGCGGTAGCAAATTTAGCGGAAGCTAACCGGTCCGCTAACGATTTTCAAAGTTAGCTTAAAAGTTAACCAGCTAACGAAAAAATTAGCTTGGGTATTAGCTGTTAGCTGATTAGCGGAAACCGTGCCCACCCCTACAATTAACTCTTAATTTTCTCTCAATATTCTTGGTTTATCTTTTTCATAGGACCATTCTTCGAAAGATCATAATATACCACTCTTGCAAAAACAGCTTCCCAGAAGTTAGATGTGCTCAACCGTATTCTTCATCCCAGCACAGCTTCTTGCTCTGTATAGGGGCACAGTGCGCCCATATATCAAGTATTGTTCGCATGTGTGGGGAGGTTCCACCCATACCGCATTTCTCGAGAAAGTAGTAAAAAACATTTCGCCTCATCAACTCACTTCCTCTTTCTAGTTCCCTACAATCTCTTTCTACATGCCACAGTGTTGCATCTCTTTCCCTCTTCTATCGCTATTACAATAATCAGTGTTCTCCAAAGCTCTCTCCCTTGCGGCGAGTGCGAGACACCCGCCTTTCAACACAGTTCCACTCATATTCTGTCTAGCTCTGCAATCCAAGAAATAGCAAATTTTCTCAGTCTTTCTTGTACTGAACAAGTGAACTCTAGAACTCTCTCCCTCACTTAATCTTTCTTTCATCCTATGACATAAACTGGTTTAAACTTTGTGTCGATCCAGGTTTTATAACCCCAACATCCCTTGAATTTGACTCTGTCTCTCTTTTGGCTTTGGGGGAGACACTTGTTACAGGCAACCTGCCTTATGTCTCCTTCATACAACAAACAAATGCATTAGTTACCCTCCCGTCACAATACCAAATTGGTTTCACAGGATATTTGCTCTTTACATCTATTTTCTGGTTCTCCAATGGTCAAATGTTCATTATACAAGTAAAAAATTTGCATATAGTACCGTGATATTGCTCTATATGGTAAATATAAACAAATATTTCCGAATCAAGTATAAACCAGCAGCACTGGGGACCATTCAGAAACATGTCTTATCGCATTATACAAGAGAAGTGTCCATGTCTCAAATCCATATAATAGCACCCTAGAGAGCACCAGTGCCTTGAAGATCCGCAGCTTCGTCATTCTGCACAGGTATTGACAACGCCATATATTTTGTTGAGTGAATCCATAACCCCACATGCTAAACCGAGGTGATAATTGACATTGTAGCCTTACTTAGGTCTTAGTCCAAGGAACCTTTAAGCCCAGCGGTTCCGACTCCTCATGCAGTATCTCGAGGGCCAATCTGAGAACATCCAACGTCACCACTAAGATCACTGCGCCCTCTGCGAAATGAAAATCAATGATCTTGTAATTGCCGACGTCTGCTCCACAGCGCCTCTGCCCAACTGTCCGGCCCAGTAACTAGTCCACACAAGTGTTGAAAAGTGTAGGTGTTAGAACACACCCTTATTGACTCACACCTGAATTCACAGGGAAGAAATAGGATGCTCCCCCACCACACTTGACAGCACTCTCTATTCCTGTATAAAGTCCAGACACCAGGTCAATAATCACCTTGGGGATTCCACATAGTCGTAGTACTGCCCAGAGTGGCTCTCGGTACACAGAGTAAAATGCCTTCTTGAGATCAACATACACTGCAAGCAGCCCTATTTAAAACTCAAGTCGGTACTCCACGAAGATCTGGAGTGCCAGAATCCGGTCAATTATGGACTTTTTGGGTGTAAATCTGGATTGCTCAGGTTTCTGCTCCTTTTGTAGGTGGCCTCGGATTTGCATCAGTAGAATATGGGCAAAGACCATTATTGGCATACTGAGCAGTGTGATACCACGATAGATATTGCAGTCCTGTCAGTCTCCTTTCCGTTTCCTTTTATTTCAACTCTGGCCGATGAGGGTTCCTGTTATCCCTCTCCTACGTATCTCGTAATTCCTCAATCTGTCTTTTTCCTCGAAGCTCTACACATACTCCTCAAGCAAGTTATCTCCATTAAATCCAAGCTTCATTTTTCTTGTACACTCAAGACTCCATGGCTCAGTTCCATAAATCACTGTTGGTACAACTATCCCTTGATATCCTACATTGCACTTTTAGCTTTCATTCCGAGATTGTTCACCTTCCACTTACTTCCCATTGCTCCGAAAACTTTCCTTCCCTCACAAACTCTGTCTTACCTCCATTCCCACACCTGCATATCACTCCTCCTAGATATTTAAAACACTCCACTTGTTCCAGCATTTCTCCATCCAGTCGTAAATTTAGATTTACCCTACGAGCATCTGTATTACACACCATCGCTTTACTTTTATTGACATTCACCCTCAGCTTACTCCTCCCACATAACACACCAAACTCTTTTGCTATTCGCTGTAGCTTCTCCTCAGAATCCGCCACCAGTGCTATGTCATCAGCAAACAGCAACTGATTCAACTCCCAATCAGTGCCAACAACTAATAATAAACTAATGCCTCTATAACTTGAACACTCCTGCCAGTCTCCGTTCCCTTTGTACAAAGGGCAGCTATTGTGCCTTTGACAAAGGCACAATGGTACAGTCACGGCGGTAAATTGTGGACCAGGTGATGAACCCCTTTCTGGACACCACGCACGTGTATCTCATCCTAACACAGTCTATACTCAGTGAAACTGGGTAGTTTCAACTGCCAAGCTCCGCCCACTACTGGGTCGCCAGTCAGTTGGCAGAAAACATTAGCAGATACATCGCTTACACACACACACACACACACTCACACACTCACACTCCACTATATGCTTTTAGAAAGAGTGTGTATTCGCTTAAATACATTCTGGGTATTAAGTCCCGGAGTGAGTGTAAATTTGAAGTTGTATACAATGTATATCGTAGGTATGTCAAGGTATATATTCAGTACTATATATTGCAGAGACGGTTTTAGTTATATATCGACTATGTTTCGTTAAGGCACATAACGGAATAGGCATCAAGATGAACACAAGTGTTATGTTCAATACCAACGTCCCTTGCATAATGCCTATTATAGTTAGGTTTTAACGTTTTTTTTTTCCGCGAGTTACGTCCGTTTTAGTATAGCCTATTCTAGTTACCATTAAACGATATTACTCACATTAGGAAGGAAATCTTTTTTTTTCTATGTGAGTGAGGGAGACAAAAGGCTCTTTTGAACGGCCTGTATCGAGTGCCTCCCCCAGAGTTCAAAGAGTGACAGGGCCAAAATCAAGGGACGTTCGAGCCAAAATGCCTGGACACACAGAGTTTGAAGCAATTTAAGTCATAAGAATAGGGAAAAACTGATTCTGGGAGAGAGTTCCACAGCTCAGCAGAAACCATTGGTAAGCTTTTATCACGCCTTGGCTAAGTATGCCTAAGCGTGGGATGTCATTCTGATTGACTGTGGATCGAATCAAGGCTGAGACCTAAACATTTACTCATGTACCTCACAGGTATTTGTGAGATATCATATATATATATATACAGTATATTAGGGTGGTCCTTAAAAACTTTTTTTGTATATGTTGTGCTCCTACCCCTCAAAAGTGTACCTATGGGTCCCAAAAACCCAGGAAAAAAATATAAAAAGTTAGAAACAATATTTAGAGGTTGCACATCGACAATGAAGTTTCACTAATTTGTCATATTTCCAAAAATCGTAATTTCTCAGGATTATTTTTTTCTGTGCAGGTTATCAAAAAATTAATGTGTTAAAGTGTTTGCAGTGTTTTTGAAAGTGTAAAGTGAAAAATACTGCTCCAGGTAGTAGTATGTGTATAAGACTAAAAGTTTACAAGTGCATAAGACTACGTATTGTATAAGTGACAACATGGCTATGCAAAGTAGACGTAAAATTTACCTAGTCAGTACTAAAGATGATCTGACAGGAACCAAGCTGCCATCAAAGGCGAAGTCCTCAGCAACTTCCTTCACTATCATCAAGAGAAAAAACTAACAATTCATACTAGTACCACTGCCGTAGTTGATGGGGTGATAGAGTTTTGGGCGAAAGCCCGCATCCCGACAATTCGACAAGACCATTCCATTGCTAAGGTAGAAAAACTGTATACTAGAATACCAGCAGTTGAAGAAGGGCTAAAAATGGGGATCAACTCCCCAAATTGAGAAGGAAGAGGTTTTCAAGCACACATTAAAGGGTTTGTTTGATGTGGCCACTGCCAATGCTCTATCGACTATTCGTATTCAGGACAAAGATTTCCTTCTTGGCAAAAGAGAACCAGGCTGCAGAGGAAATATGGGTCCAGTGGATGTATCCTTGACAAAGAGAGAAATTAGAGCCCCCAAGCGAAGGAAAGTACAAGAAGAGAGGAAGCTTCGATCTGAACAGGCGGGATCAACCTCTTTCCAATTTCTGCAGATGGAGTCGTCAAGTACAGGAAGTAGCAGTGGTCTAGAGGCGTCCAATGAAGAACACGATGGTGGTGTGGGAGCAACTGCAGATGTGGAAGCCACTTCTGGTCCAAAACTGGCGCTGATCATGAAGAGGTCGCACTAGTCATCCAAGACAATCAAGCCAAAGTGATTTCCTGGGCTGAGAAGGCTTTGGAAGAACTACCTGATCTGAGGGACGACTACCGAGAACTTCTGGAGCTCTCATTGATTTTCCTTGGAGGAACCCCATCTAGAGGAGTTAATTTTATTAGTCCTGGACAAATGCATCATGCGCGCTGGATGTCAAAGGTAACATACTCGCTGAAAGTGTGGATGTTCCATGGACAATTCAAGTTGACTCAAAGAGAGGTGCAGGGCTTGCGTAGGATGTCCATCTTTGTTGCTACTGTGTATGTGAAGTACTGGATTGAGGCTCCCCTTCCCATGTCTGCTCTCCGAATTGAATTGGAGCTTCTGAAAACCCTCCATGCCTGTAGAAGTATTGATAAAGCTGTTTCAAAAGCCACATTGCAAAAATTCAGCTCCCATCAATGATATTTGTCGGAAGAACTAGTGGCAGTTTGCTTCTTTTTATCCTGTCGTTTCATTTAGCACCAATAGCTTGATGGCAAAGGCCCTGAGCGAGCAACCTGGAACGGAAGACCCGCCCAAACGAGTGAGAGTCGCAGCTGAAGCTATCCAGGAACATGGTTTGGAAGACTTTGTGACAAAAGTGTGACGCATGTCGAGTATGAGCATGCTGTACAGAACGCCCAGTCATGCCCCACTCTCGCTAGGATCGTCAGGGCAGGAACTTTGGCTGTAGTCTGTGTAGAGTTTCCTAACTTAGTTTATGTGAGCCGTTGTACTATAAGTATTATAAATATGTATTTTGTTTTCATCTGAGTCAACGAGTTCTATTTTATATCATTAATTATAAGTATTATGTGTGGGACTTATTTGTAATGATGAGAGGAGAGAGAGAGATTACGTAACGGGGGCCAGTGAGTGCGCCACGCGGCAGGTAGGCCTAGCTCCCCTCCTCCCTCCTCCCTCCTCCCCCTCAGTGCGTGGGAAATCCTTTGTCGATCCCAGATTGAGAGAGAATATTACGTAATGATTGTCAGTGGGCGGTCCTTAGTAGTTTGCGATATGCTCACTAGAGGGCCGAGTATAAAAAGGGAAGTCTCGCCATATTTTATTCAGAACTCATTAGGCAGAGCGACTTCTCATATCCCTTGCAACTATTGTGACGCATGTCGAGTATGAGCATGCTGTACAGAACGCCCAGTCAGGCCCCACTCTCGCTAGGATCGTCAGGGCAGGAACTTTGGCTGTAGTCTGTGTAGAGTTTCCTAACTTAGTTTATGTGAGCTGTTGTACTATAAGTATTATAAATATGTATTTTGTTTTCATCTGAGTCAACGAGTTCTATTTTATATCATTAGTTATAAGTATTGTGTGTGGGACTTATATGTAATGATGAGAGGAGAGAGAGAGAGATATTACGTAACGGGGACCAGTGAGTGCGCCACGCGGGCAGATAGGCCTAATTCCCTCCTCCCTCCTCCCTTCCTCCCTTTCAGCGCGTGGGAAGTTCTTTGTCGATCCCAGATTGAGAGAGAATATGACGTCATGATTGCCAGTGGGCGGTCCTTAAGTAGTTTGAGATATGCCGCTAGAGGGCCGAGTATAAAAAGAGAGGTTCTTGCCACCATTTCTTCAGAACTCATCAGGCAAAGCGACTTCTCATATCCCTTGCAACTATCCATATTCTTCCGACTGATGTGAACTTTCTCTACTCTCTGAACAGCCTATCTTCTTCTCTTCTCGTCCCTGTTTAACCTCCATGACCCCTTTGGTGCAGATTTAGTCAGCCAAAGTATTATCGCTTGAGTTCTCACGAGATAAGTGCCTGTTAGATAGCCTATTTTTGGAAGGGTTAACTAGAATAGGATTGATTGATGTTTGTTGCACTCGTATATGCATTTCCCTGTGTGCGATTATTCATGTTCCTGTTTTCTGCTGGTTTAGGCAATGCTAGACTGGGATAGGGTTTCTGAGTTGTGATTTCCTATGAGTACTAGGTTGCGGTTGAACCAGTACAATTGCAACGGAGACGTGGAACGCCTAGGTGGTCTTTCTGACTGTGTACCGTGGGAGTTTAGCACTGTGTTGCGAGTGAGGGCTTTTGCCTGTGCCACCCAACACTGTGCTATCTCATTTGCTTGACTTTGAGAGGATCGCCAGGAGAGAACCAGATACTAGTGATCTGGATCTCTCAAGAGAGCATCCCGTCAATTACCGTAATTTGGCCGCACAGTCTTAAGGACCTCGCTAGGCTACGAGCCGCTTGCTCAGCCATTGTCTCTTAACCTTAGATATCCCAGCTAGACTTTGCTCGACCAGCAGATACAGCATAGTATTGAAGCTTCTCCTTATGTATATTATTGTTTAAGCATTATTGATTTCATGTGTGGCACGCTTAGCTACTTCAGAGATTAGTGGCCCACGAGCACAATCTTAGTAGGCTATTGCCAGTGCATTGTCGGAGTACTTCTTCTTAATGTTTGCCATATCCTATTGCTTATTCTTATAATTCTTCTTATGTCAATTTAAAGCCTTTAATTACCAGTGAGTTATTCATTAAATTGCTGTTCAAAATCCGATACTTACTTCTTATGAGTATTCGAGAAGCATCTAACTTATCAGAAGATTCCTTGCTTGATGCTCGAGGACTATTGTTTAACGTAACGTAATAGTGCCGATCCGAAGTAGAGGGTGGAGGACTTCTTAAGTTCTTAGTTCAAGGGTGGATTACTTCGGCTTCGGCCAACACTATTCTTTAGTGTTGTAGTACTTTCTTCTTTGTTTGATTGTTGACCAGACTAGATAACTCCCGTCTTGTTATTAGTCTGTTGTGTGAAACGCTAGTACCGAGTTCTTGTATACCCCGTTATAGCAGATAGAACTCTGGAGGGTAGTGGCGTTTTTTGTTCGGCTGGCAGTACTCTGGGGTTGGGATCGTGTGTTTCCGTTGTGGCAGCGAGCCATACTCGAGTCCTGTGTAAGAGCCCTAGTGTACCCGAGTGCCCGGTCGTAACAAATGGCGACCTTGCTTAGGATTTTGTGAACAGTATAATTTTTTGCAGAGTTGTACAACATTTGTTTGTTCGTACTTTAGCGTACATATTGAAGAATATTTTTTTTTTGTAAGGCAATTAGGAGAGCATTTAAGAGACTCCAGTTAATTTAGTAATTAGTGCTTGCATAAGGGAGTTTAACACTTTTGTCTCGAGAATTTTTTGGTGAACTTCAGTATGTCGGGCCCTAGTACTGACGAGGAGCGAGAGATGCTAAGTGAGGAGGTGCCGTTAGTAACTAGTGAGGAGGATGCTAGACTTTTTGTGAGTAAGCAGTACCATGTGACGGAGGAGAGGCTGACTGGGGTGAATGTTTATGGCTTGCGCCTGATAGCCCAGGTTTTGGGCAGATCCAATGTAGCAGCGATGTCCAAGGGGGAGCTGATTTCCTGGGTGTTGCGTGGGCGACATGGGGTTTCGGAGGAGAGGGCGTTTGGGGGGGTTCCTCCCCAGATCCCCTCTCACTCGACTCCCACAGTGCCGTCCACTCAGTTGCCGGAGGTTAGCACTCTCCCACAGAGGGATGAGCATTGGAAGATTGGAGTGCCCTCGGGCGGTGCGTATGGTGGTTCCCCAGTTCTTGCCCCCCCTCCTTCAGTAGTGGCAGCTCCCTCTTCCTGCCTGTCTCCAGATATGATATTTAGACTTGAGCTTGCTAAAATTGAGGCTGAGTCTAGGAGGCAGGAGAATGAGGCTAGGAAGCAGGAGAAGGAGATTGAGGCTGAGTCTAGGAAGCAGGAGAATGAGATTGAGGCTGAGACTAGGAGGCATGAGGCTGAGCTTAGGTACGACTCAGAGAAATATTGTGCTCAAATAGATTTAGATAAGACTCGTGCAGAGTCGACAGGGATTCGGATGGGCCGTGAGGGCCAAGTAAGAGAACAGTCCTTGTCCCACTTAGTCAAGTTGGTGCCGGCATTTAGTGAAACTGAAGTCACAGAATTTTTTAATCGTTTTGAGAAGAAGTGTAGGGAGCATAATTGGCCTGAAGAGAAGTGGGCAGCTCTGGTCTCCTCCAGACTTACGGGTAAGGGTCTGAAGGCTTATGATGCACTGCCTTTAGAGTCTTGCATTGACTACCCAGTATTGAAGAGAGCTGTCCTACGGGCATACGAGTTGCAACCAGAAACATATCGATTGAAGTTTCGGGGTGTTACAAAGACTAGGGAGGCGACCTTTCTTGAACATGCCCGGGACTTAAAAGATGCACTTACAAACTGGACACGTTCTGAGAAAGCTGAGACGGCCGAACAGTTGACTGAGCTGTTTCTGCTCGAGCAGTTTTATAAGTGTACTGGTGCAGATATGACTTTAACTATTAAAGAAAAGAACCCTAAAACTCTACAGGAGGCAGCTGAGATGGCTGACCTCCGGCTATCACTAATTCGTGGGTGCGGGTCTGCCCAGCGTAGTGAGGCAGGTAACAAGGGGCGTGACGCCCCACCCCCCCGAGTTGGTGATATACATTATGCAAACAAGTACAAGAGCTATGATACCAAGACTGACCACAAGACTAGCACCGTCCCATTTAAGAAGGGGCCGGGCCCTTCCCAGTACCAAGGGAAGCCCAGAGGGGAGTTGGAGTGTTATCATTGTCATGAAAAGGGGCACTTTGCAAGAGTCTGTCCTAGCAAACCACCTACAGCAGCTGTGTCTTTGGCCTGCAACATTGGTGTGTCTCCGAAGTTTTCTGAGTTTGCCCGGGGCAGTTCGTCAGAGGCTGAGGCACAGCCAATGCAGAAGCACCTGGGAGGCTCGAACCCTGCTCAGGATGTTTTTTGCGACCATAGAGGACGGGGTTGCGTGATGTGGGCGGGGCGCAAGCATGGAGTAGAGGTCTTGCGTGATACAGGTGCTTCCCAGACTCTGATGAATAACTTGACTGGCTACCCTATAAATGCGGCTCGGGTGGTAGTGGTGCAGGGTATTAATGCAACTCGGTCATACCTGCTGGTGCGGTTGGAGTTGGAGGTGGATGGTGTGACACGTGAATTGGATGTCGGGATTGTGGAGAAACTGCCAGTGGAGGGCGTCGACCTTCTTCTCGGCAACGACTTTGCAATGCCCGCTTCTGAGGTTCTACCCTTAGTCGTTGCCGAGAGGACGGCCGACGTGAGTGGGGAAGAGCAAGGGTGTGTCGAGCGGTGCCAGGCACAACCCATGGCGTGTGTTGTCACCCGAGCTCAGGCAGATAAAGTGTCACAGCCTAGTCCTCCGTCTTCAGACCAGCAGAGGAACGATCAACAGGAGGAGGCTAAAGCTGGAGTTGGTTTTAAGAGTTTTGACTCGGCGGCTCTCCTGGGTGATTCAGTATTGGCACCTATGTTAGAGTCTGGAGAGGCCCCAGGACCTGTCACAGCTAGTGAGGAGGTAGGGCCGGAAGAGACTCCGAGGCAGCAACGTTGCACACGGAGAGAAAAAAGGGTTGCTCAGTTTGATATTGGGGAAGGACTTGGGTTGCTTCGGAAGCATCTAGACAGGTTGGCTCCCTCAGATATTTGTAAACTGCAGTTGGAGGATCCGGAAGTTCAGAAGTGTGGTAATGGTGCTGTCGAGATTAAACACGAGGACGGGGAAGCATGTCATGTGAACCTGTTGGAGGAGTTTGTGAGGCAACCACCTGAGCAGCCTACTGTCCCTGCGTTGGTCTGCCGCGGCCAAGGTGGAGAAGGAGAGGGGGGCAGTAGGGCACAGGTGGAGGAGAGTAGGGATTGTTATGTCTCGGCGGAGCCGTGGGCGGGGGACACGAGTCTGGTGGCTGTGGAAGCGCTAGAGCACCTGCCTGAGCAGCCGTGTGCAGCACTCCAGCACCAGCTCGGTTCATACTCCACTGGTCGTGCCGAGCCCCTGAGTCTCACAACTCGGGCGGTGCAAGATGTTCCACGGGCAGGTCACGTGACTGTTGAAAGACCGTTAGCCTCGTTGTTTCGGTGGTTTAAGGTGGGCGACGAGGCTTTGGCATGGTTGCCAGGTCAGGGTCGACCCATGGCTGCCAAGGGTGGTGGTCAAAAGGAGGACATTGAGCAGATTGGTAAGGTCGGCTGTGGTATCGCAGTGCCCGGTCGTCGCATAGCCTCCCAATGCTGCTCTAGTCTAATGCAACAGCCCTACCATAGACCGACTGTATCTGGCCATGTCGCTGAAAGCGGTGATGCTGCGCAGGCAGATGTCGTCACAAGGAATGTGGGGGTGCGCATGTACGGTATCGGCGGGGAAGCCTTAGCAATAATGAACTGTGGGAGTGACTGCACAGGTGGTACTGATTGTCCCTCTCATGACCTGGCTGTTCTAGGGACGAAGGTGGAGAAGGAGGGAGACTACAGGTTAGAAGCTGCGGTCTCGGCTGGGTTGTGGGAGGGCACTAGGCATGTTGTTCGTGGAGACAGTGCAAGGCAGTTGTTTATTAGGCTATGGCAGTACTTTCGCATGTTTGTTGCTTCTCCAGGCCTGATGTACGGGGTAGAATCCGACATGCAGGCTGGAGATAGTGCAAGGCTCAGTTTAATTCCCTACCGTATAAATCCTGCTCGACAGCCTATGGTGCAAGCAGAGCTGGATTACGTGTGGACGAAGGGTCTGAGGGATAAGGAATGTCGTGAGTGGTCGTTGCTTGTAACTTTGTCCGAGCGTGCTAAAGAGGTATGTGGTTTTGTTGTGGACGGGAGTACCTACCAGTGCAATGTTATGCCTGACGGACTTAAGAATGCACCAGCAACGTGTCAGAGCCTGATGAATGAAAGTGAAAAGGACAATGATGCGCTGGGGCATTTCGAGATCTATGTTCCAGCCTATGGTCCGGTCGGTGTAGTTTACCCAGATCATTACCCTCTCGAGATCTTGGACCAGTTTCACAATCGGAATATGAGGCTGACCAGGTGGTCACTAAGGTTATTGGTATATAACCTGGACATAAGCCATATTGCCGGTTGTGACAACGAGGTTGCATGTGGTCGTTCAGGGGTATATGATCCTGGGTAGATTGACACACGGGTAGCCTCCTGCTTTGGTTTGAGTAGTATTTTGCGCTTGGTGCTTGTTGGCTCGCGGTTGTAGCCCAGCGTATTGGGTCGTAAAGCAGGATTGTTGAGCGTTTGGTATAGAAGAAAATAGGCTGCCCTTATAGTGCAGCCGGAAAAAAAAACATATTAAAATATAAAAATCATATAAAAAACTCTTTCTTTTTGATGAAGATAATTGTATAAGTTTGTCATAGCCTATAAAGTTTGAGTAGTCCACGAACTATCAAACGGCTGAGCTGCTGTAAGCTCGCTCTGGGAGCATGATATTATGTCTTTTACTATTGTTGGGAGGAGTTATGAAATGTGATTTTTTTTTTTATAAGATGTGTTTTAGTGATAAACTCAGCGTTGTTTTAGTGCCATGCGGTCGCTGGGTGTGAGGGGTTTGATGGGGTTCTGTATATCAGATTTTAGCTCAGGGTTGAGCAAGTAAAATCTTGGGGGAGGTGTGACGCATGTCGAGTATGAGCATGCTGTACAGAACGCCCAGTCAGGCCCCACTCTCGCTAGGATCGTCAGGGCAGGAACTTTGGCTGTAGTCTGTGTAGAGTTTCCTAACTTAGTTTATGTGAGCCGTTGTACTATAAGTATTATAAATATGTATTTTGTTTTCATCTGAGTCAACGAGTTCTATTTTATATCATTAGTTATAAGTATTGTGTGTGGGACTTATATGTAATGATGAGAGGAGAGAGAGAGAGATATTACGTAACGGGGACCAGTGAGTGCGCCACGCGGGCAGATAGGCCTAATTCCCTCCTCCCTCCTCCCTTCCTCCCTTTCAGCGCGTGGGAAGTTCTTTGTCGATCCCAGATTGAGAGAGAATATGACGTCATGATTGCCAGTGGGCGGTCCTTAAGTAGTTTGAGATATGCCGCTAGAGGGCCGAGTATAAAAAGAGAGGTTCTTGCCACCATTTCTTCAGAACTCATCAGGCAAAGCGACTTCTCATATCCCTTGCAACTATCCATATTCTTCCGACTGATGTGAACTTTCTCTACTCTCTGAACAGCCTATCTTCTTCTCTTCTCGTCCCTGTTTAACCTCCATGACCCCTTTGGTGCAGATTTAGTCAGCCAAAGTATTATCGCTTGAGTTCTCACGAGATAAGTGCCTGTTAGATAGCCTATTTTTGGAAGGGTTAACTAGAATAGGATTGATTGATGTTTGTTGCACTCGTATATGCATTTCCCTGTGTGCGATTATTCATGTTCCTGTTTTCTGCTGGTTTAGGCAATGCTAGACTGGGATAGGGTTTCTGAGTTGTGATTTCCTATGAGTACTAGGTTGCGGTTGAACCAGTACAATTGCAACGGAGACGTGGAACGCCTAGGTGGTCTTTCTGACTGTGTACCGTGGGAGTTTAGCACTGTGTTGCGAGTGAGGGCTTTTGCCTGTGCCACCCAACACTGTGCTATCTCATTTGCTTGACTTTGAGAGGATCGCCAGGAGAGAACCAGATACTAGTGATCTGGATCTCTCAAGAGAGCATCCCGTCAATTACCGTAATTTGGCCGCACAGTCTTAAGGACCTCGCTAGGCTACGAGCCGCTTGCTCAGCCATTGTCTCTTAACCTTAGATATCCCAGCTAGACTTTGCTCGACCAGCAGATACAGCATAGTATTGAAGCTTCTCCTTATGTATATTATTGTTTAAGCATTATTGATTTCATGTGTGGCACGCTTAGCTACTTCAGAGATTAGTGGCCCACGAGCACAATCTTAGTAGGCTATTGCCAGTGCATTGTCGGAGTACTTCTTCTTAATGTTTGCCATATCCTATTGCTTATTCTTATAATTCTTCTTATGTCAATTTAAAGCCTTTAATTACCAGTGAGTTATTCATTAAATTGCTGTTCAAAATCCGATACTTACTTCTTATGAGTATTCGAGAAGCATCTAACTTATCAGAAGATTCCTTGCTTGATGCTCGAGGACTATTGTTTAACGTAACGTAATAGTGCCGATCCGAAGTAGAGGGTGGAGGACTTCTTAAGTTCTTAGTTCAAGGGTGGATTACTTCGGCTTCGGCCAACACTATTCTTTAGTGTTGTAGTACTTTCTTCTTTGTTTGATTGTTGACCAGACTAGATAACTCCCGTCTTGTTATTAGTCTGTTGTGTGAAACGCTAGTACCGAGTTCTTGTATACCCCGTTATAGCAGATAGAACTCTGGAGGGTAGTGGCGTTTTTTGTTCGGCTGGCAGTACTCTGGGGTTGGGATCGTGTGTTTCCGTTGTGGCAGCGAGCCATACTCGAGTCCTGTGTAAGAGCCCTAGTGTACCCGAGTGCCCGGTCGTAACACTATACATATTCTTCCGACTGATGTGAACTTTCTCTACTCTCTGTACCGCCTACCTTCTTCTTTTCCCGACCCTTTTTAACCTCAATGATCCCTTTGGTGCAGAGCTAGTCAGCCAAAGTATTATCGCTTGAGTTCTCACGAGATATATGCCTATTAGATAGCCTATTTTGGAAGGGATAACTAGAATAGGATTGATTAATGTTTGTTGCACTCGTATATGCATTTCCCTGTGTATGATTATTCATGTTCCTGTTTTCTGCTGATCTAAGTAATGCTAGACTGGGATAAGGCTACTGGAGTTGTGATTCCCTATGTGTATTAGGTTTTGTTGAAC
Source organism: Lithodes maja (assembly GCA_037953745.1). Lineage (NCBI taxonomy): Eukaryota > Metazoa > Arthropoda > Malacostraca > Decapoda > Lithodidae > Lithodes > Lithodes maja. The sequence goes on from JBAKBP010006327.1 coordinate 104,605, forward strand.
CTGTACAATCGCAACGGAGACTTGGGGAAGCCTAGGTGGTCTTTCTGACTGTGTACCTTGTGAGTTTAGCGCTGTGTTGCGAGTGAGGGCTTTTGCCTCTGCCACCCAACACTGTGCTAACTCGTTTGCTTGACTTTGAGAGGATCGCCAGGAGAGAACCAGATACTAGTGATCTGGATCTCTCAAGAGAGCATCCCGTCAATTAACGTAATTTGGCCGCACAGCCTTAAGGACCTCGCTAGGCTACGAGCCGCTTGCTCAGCCATTGTTTCCTAGCCTACTACATCCCAGCTAGACTTTGCTCGGTCAGCAGATACAGCATAGTATTGAAGCTTTCCTTATGTATGTTATTGTTTATGCACTATTGATTTCATGTGTGGCACGCTTAGCTACTTTAGAGATTAGTGGCCCACGAGCACAATCCTAGTAGGCTATTGCCGGTGCATTGTCGGAGTACTTCTTTTTAATGTTTGCCATTTACTATTGTCTATTCTTATAATTCTTCTTATGTCAATTTAAAGCCTTTAATGTTAGTTAATTGCCAGTGTGTTGCTTATTGAATTGCTGTTCAAAATCCGATACTTACTTCTTACGAGTATCCGAGAAGCATCTAACTTTATCAGAAGATTCCTTGCTCGATGCTCGAGGACTATTGTTTAACGTAACGTAATAGTGCCGATCCGAAGTAGAGGGTGGAGGACTTCTTAAGTTCTTAGTCAAGGGTGGATTACTTCGGCTTCGGCCAACACTATTCTTTGGTGTTGTTGTATTTACTTCTTTGTTTGATTGTTGACCAGACTAGATAACTCCCGTCTCTTTATTAGTCTGTTGTGAAACGCTAGTACCGAGTTCTTGCATACCCCGTTATAGCAGATAGAACTCTGGAGGGTATTGGTGTTTTTTGTTCGGCTGGCAGTACTCTGGGGTTGGGATCGTGTGTTTCCGTTGTGGCAGCGAGCCATACTCGAGTCCTGTTTGAGAGCCCTAGTGTACCCGAGTGCCCGGTCGTAACAAATGGCGACCTTGCTTAGGATTTTGTGAACAGTATAAAATTTTTGCAGAGTTGTACAACATTTGTTTGTTTGTACTTTAGCGTACATATTGAAGAATATTTTTTTTGTATGGCAATTAGTAGAGCATTTAAGAGACTCCAGTTAATTTAGTAATTAGTGCTTGCATAAGGAAGTTTAACACTTTTGTCTCGAGAATTTTTTTTGTGAACTTCAGTATGTCGTGCCCTAGCACTGACGAGGAGCGAGAGATGCCATTTGAAGAGGTGCCGTTAGTAACCAGTGAGGAGGATGCTAGAGTTTTTGTGAGTAAACGGTACCACGTGACGGAGGAGAGGCTGACTGGGGTGGATGTTTATGGCTTGCACCTGATAGCCAAGGTTTTGGGCATTGCCAATGTAGTAGGGATGTCCAAGGGGGAGCTGATTTCCTGGGTGTTGCATGGGCGACATGGGGTTTCGGAGGAGAGGGCGTTTGGGGGGGTTCCTCCCCAGATCCCCTCTCACTCGACTCCCACAGTGCCGTCCACTCAGTTACCGGAGGTTAGCACTCTCCCACAGAGGGATGAGAATTGGCAGATTGGAGTGCCCTCGGGTGGTGCACATGGTGGTTCCCCAGTTTTTGCCCCCCCTCCTTCAGTAGTGGCAGCTCCTTCTTCCTGCCTGTCTCCAGATATGGTGTTTAGACTTGAGCTTGCTAAGATTGAGGCTGAGGCTGAGACCAGGAGGCAGGAGATTGAGACTAAGAGGCATGAGATTGAGGTTGAGGCTAGGAAGCAGGAGAATGAGACTAGGAGGCATGAGATTGAGGCTGAGACTAGGAGGCATGAGGCTGAGCTTAGGTACGACTCAGAGAAATATTGTGCTCAAATAGATTTAGATAAGACTCGTGCAGAGTCGACAGGGACTCGGATGGGCCGTGAGGGCCAAGTAAGAGAACAGTCCTTGTCCCACTTAGTCAAATTGGTGCCGGCATTTAGTGAAACTGAAGTCACAGAATTTTTTAATCGTTTTGAGAAGAAGTGTAGGGAGCATAATTGGCCTGAAGAGAAGTGGGCAGCTCTAGTCTCCTCAAGACTTACGGGTAAGGGTCTGAAGGCTTATGATGCACTGCCTTTAGAGTCTTGCATTGACTACCCAGAATTGAAGAGAGCTGTCCTACGGGCATACGAGTTGCAACCAGAAACATATCGATTGAAGTTTCGGGGTGTTACAAAGACTAGGGAGGCGACCTTTCTTGAACATGCCCGGGACTTAAAAGATGCACTTACAAACTGGACACGTTCTGAGAAAGCTGAGACGGCCGAACAGTTGACTGAGCTGTTTCTGCTCGAGCAGTTTTATAAGTGTACTGGTGCAGAAATGACTTTAACTATTAAAGAAAAGAACCCAAAAACTCTACAGGAGGCAGCTGAGATGGCTGACCTCCGGCTATCACTAATTCGTGGGTGCGGGTCTGCCCAGCGTAGTGAGGCAGGTAACAAGGGGCGTGACGCCCCACCCCCCCGAGTTAGTAATATATCTTATGCAAACAAGTACAAGAGCTATGATACCAAGACTGACCACAAGACTAGCACCGTCCCATTTAAGAAGGGGCCGGGCCCTTCCCAGTACCAAGGGAAGCCCAAGGGGGAGTTGGAGTGTTATCATTGTCATGAAAAGGGGCACTTTGCAAGAGTCTGTCCTAGCAAACCACCTACAGCAGCTGTGTCTTTGGCCTGCAACATTGGTGTGTCTCCGAAGTCTTGTGAGTTTGCCCGGGGCAGTTCGTCAGAGGCTGAGGCACAGCCAATGCAGAAGCACCTGGGAGGCTCGAACCCTGCTCAGGATGTTTTTTGCGACCATAGAGGGCGGGGTTGCGTGATGTGGGCGGGGCGCAAGCATGGAGTAGAGGTCTTGCGTGATACAGGTGCTTCCCAGACTCTGATGAATAACTTGACTGGCTACCCTATCAACGCGGCTCGGGTGGTAGTGGTGCAGGGTATTAATGCAACTCGGTCATACCCGCTGGTGCGGTTGGAGTTGGAGGTGGATGGTGTGGCACGTGAATTGGATGTCGGGATTGTGGAGAAACTGCCAGTGGAGGGCGTCGACCTTCTTCTCGGCAACGACTTTGCAATGCCCGCTTCTGAGGTTCTACCCTTAGTCGTTGCCGAGAGGCCGGCCGACGTGAGTGGGGAAGAGCAAGAGTGGGTCGAGCGGTGCCAGACACAACCCATGGCGTGTGTTGTCACCCGAGCTCGGGCAGCTAAAGTGTCACAGCCTAGTCCTCCGTCTTCAGACCAGCAGAGGAACGATCAACAGGAGGAGGCTAAAGCTGGAGTTGGTTTTAAGAGTTTTGACTCGGCGGCTCTCCTGGGTGATTCAGTATTGGCACCTATGTTAGAGTCTGGAGAGGCCCCAGGACCTGTCACAGCTAGTGAGGAGGTAGGGCCGGAAGAGACTCCGAGGCAGCAACGTTACACACGGAGAGAAAAAAGGGTTGCTCAGTTTGATATTGGGGGAGGACTTGGGTTGCTTCGGAAGCATCTAGACAGGTTGGTTCCCTCAGATATTTGTAAACTGCAGTTGGAGGATCCGGAAGTTCAGAAGTGTGGTAATGGTGCTGTCGAGATCAAACACGAGGACGGGGAAGCATGTCATGTGAACCTGTTGGAGGAGTTTGTGAGGCAACCACCTGAGCAGCCTACTGTCCCTGCGTTGGTCTGCCGCGGCCAAGGTGGAGAAGGAGAGGGGGGCAGTAGGGCACAGGTGGAGGAGAGTAGGGATTGTCATGTCTCGGCGGAGCAGTGGGCGGGGGACATGAGTCTGGTGGCTGTGGAAGCGCTAGAGCACCTGCCTGAGCAGCAGTGTGCAGCACTCCAGCACCAGCTCGGTTCATACCCCACTGGTCGTGCCGAGCCCCTGAGTCTCACAACTCGGGCGGTGCGAGATGTTCCGCGGGCAGGTCACGTGAATGTTGAAAGACCGTTAGCCTCGTTGTTTCGGTGGTTCAAGGTGGGCGACGAGGCTTTGGCATGGTTGCCAGGTCAGGGTCGACCCATGGCTGCCAAGGGTGGTGGTCAAAAGGAGGACATTGAGCAGATTGGTAAGGTTGGCTGTGGAGTGGATGTGCCCGGTCGTCACATAGCCTCCCAATGCTGCTCTAGTCTAATGCAACAGCCCTACCATAGACCGACTGTATCTGGCCATGTCTCTAAAAGCGGTGATGCTGAGCAGGCAGATGTCGTCACAAGGAATGCGGGGGTGCGCATGTACGGTATCGGCGGGGAAGCCTTAGCAATAATGAACTATGGGAGTGACTGCACAGGTGGTACTGATTGTCCCTCTCATGACCTGGCTGTTCTAGGGACGAAGGTGGAGAAGGAGGGAGACTACAGGTTAGAAGCTGCGGTCTCGGCTGGGTTGTGGGAGGGCACTAGGCATGTTGTTCGTGGAGACAGTGCAAGGCAGTTGTTTACTAGGCTATGGCAGTACTTTCGCATGTTTGTTGCTTCTCCAGGCCTGATGTACGGGGTAGAATCCGACATGCAGGCTGGAGATCGTGCAAGGCTCAGTTTAATTCCCTACCGTATAAATCCTGCTCGACAGCCTATGGTGCAAGCAGAGCTGGATTACGTGTGGACGAAGGGTCTGAGGGATAAGGAATGTCGTGAGTGGTCGTTGCCTGTAACTTTGCAACCGGTGTTAAGTGGCAAGATTCGTGAGTGTGTTGATTGCGAGAGTGTGTGTGCATTATCCCTGACAGACGCCTATACCTTATCAAGAGTTGACGACACCATAGACCGCCTCGGGGCTGCATCGCCTATCACGAAAGTAGATTTAGTGAAAGGTTGCTGGCAGGTGCCTTTGTCCGAGCGTGCTAAAGAGGTATGTGGTTTTGTTGTGGACAGGAGTACCTACCGGTGCAATGTTGTGCCTTGCGGACTTAAGAATGCACTAGCAACGTTTCAGAACCTGATGAATGAAAGTGAAAAGGACGATGATGCGCTGGGGCATTTCGAGGTCTATGTTCCAGCCTATGGTCCGGTCGTTGTAGTTTACCCAGATCATCACCCTCTCAAGATCTTGGACCAGTTTCACAATCGGAATATGAGGCTGACCAGGTGGTCACTAAGGTTATTGGTATATAACCTGGACATACGCCATATTGCCGGTTGTGATAACGTGGTTGCAGATGGTCGTTCAAGGGTATATGATCCTGGGTAGATTGACACGGGTAGCCTCCTGCTTTAGTTTGAATAGTATTTTGCGCTTGGTGCTTGTTGGCTCGCGGTTGTAGCCCAGCGTATTGGGTCGTAAAGCAGGAGTTGAGCGTTTGGTATAGAAGAAAAATAGGCTGCCCTTATAGTGCAGCCGGAAAAAAACATATTAAAATATAAAAATCATAAAAAAACTCTTTCTTTTGATATAGATAATTGTATAAGTTTGTCATAGCCTATAGAGTTTGAGTAGTCCACGAACTATCAAACGGCTGAGCTGCTGTAAGCTCGCTCTGGGAGCATGATATTGTGTCTTTTTTGCTATTGTTGGGAGGAGTTATAAAATGTGAATTTTTTTTTTTTATAAGATGTGTTTTAGTGATAAACTCAGCTTTGTTTTAGTGCCATGCGGTCGCTGGGTGTGAGGGGCTTGATGGGGTTCTGTGTGTCAGATTTTAGCTCAGGGTTGAGCAAGTAAAATCTTGGGGGAGGTGTGACGCATGTCGAGTATGAGCATGCTGTACAGAACGCCCAGTCATGCCCCACTCTCGCTAGGATCGTCAGGGCAGGAACTTTGGCTGTAGTCTGTGTAGAATTTCCTAACTTAGTTTATGTGAGCCGTTGTACTATAAGTATTATAAATATGTATTTTGTTTTCATCTGAGTCAACGAGTTCTATTTTATATCATTAATTATAAGTATTATGTGTGGGACTTATTTGTAATGATGAGAGGAGAGAGAGAGATTACGTAATGGGGGCCAGTGAGTGCGCCACGCGGCAGGTAGGCCTAGCTCCCCTCCTCCCTCCTCCCTCCTCCCCCTCAGTGCGTGGGAAATCCTTTGTCGATCCCAGATTGAGAGAGAATATTACGTAATGATTGTCAGTGGGCGGTCCTTAGTAGTTTGCGATATGCTCACTAGAGGGCCGAGTATAAAAAGGGAAGTCTCGCCATATTTTATTCAGAACTCATTAGGCAGAGCGACTTCTCATATCCCTTGCAACTATACATATTCTTCCGACTGATGTGAACTTTCTCTACTCTCTGTACCGCCTACCTTCTTCTTTTCCCGACCCTTTTTAACCTCAATGATCCCTTTGGTGCAGAGCTAGTCAGCCAAAGTATTATCGCTTGAGTTCTCACGAGATATATGCCTATTAGATAGCCTATTTTGGAAGAGATAACTAGAATAGGATTGATTAATGTTTGTTGCACTCGTATATGCATTTCCCTGTGTATGATTATTCATGTTCCTGTTTTCTGCTGATCTAAGTAATGCTAGACTGGGATAAGGCTACTGGAGTTGTGATTCCCTATGTGTATTAGGTTTTGTTGAACCTGTACAATCGCAACGGAGACTTGGGGAAGCCTAGGTGGTCTTTCTGACTGTGTACCTTGTGAGTTTAGCGCTGTGTTGCGAGTGAGGGCTTTTGCCTCTGCCACCCAACACTGTGCTAACTCGTTTGCTTGACTTTGAGAGGATCGCCAGGAGAGAACCAGATACTAGTGATCTGGATCTCTCAAGAGAGCATCCCGTCAATTAACGTAATTTGGCCGCACAGCCTTAAGGACCTCGCTAGGCTACGAGCCGCTTGCTCAGCCATTGTTTCCTAGCCTACTACATCCCAGCTAG